>JAJJWW010000941.1:0-198921 GCA_023531295.1 Papaver armeniacum | reverse complement strand
CACAATTTCCTAATGTCATTACTTTTCAACCGCAGCTTAAACCAAAGGATCCATCCTACTATTTTTCCCTACAAATCCATCGCTTTAATCCTTAGTAAATAACTCCAAGCAGACATAAGCATCACAAAAAAAGAAATAATCCATCAAAATCCCGTGTTTGGAATTTTATCACTTAGTTTTTACTATAAAGCATACAAAGGACCATTGAACGTATCTTTGTCGCCTAAAACCGATTATTATACCTCCTAGCTCCTATTGACAAAAATGCATTTGAACTAAAATCTAAACTAAAATTATGCACACATATATACACTGCGTCCGAGCAGAGAGATGTACTGCTTGTCTTTTTTTTTGTTTCTCCTCTCCAACTTCACACTTATAGGTCGCAAACTGTTTCATGAAACCAAAATCCAACATCGTATGATCAAAACAAAAAAACAAAAAAACAAAAAATTAACAATATTTTGCTAATTTGGCTAGCCTCGCATATGGTTCTCCATCGTTTTTCTTATTTTCATCTCCAACCATTAAAAGTGCGATCTTGGTAGTTTGGTATCCTAAACGCAAGTAGTCGCAACCTCTACACTACTGGTGCAAACCAAGAATCATTGCACGTTTTATATAGACGTAAATTTCCTACCAATTAACCATTATATCCGGAACAATCTAAATATAGAGATGAATACATTTTTTTTTTCTGGCGCACTTCCTAGAGTCGTTCATAAAAATATAATTGGTCTTAAACAACACCGAAAAATAATATGGGTACATTTTCTCCCGGGATAGCTCATCCGATTAAACAATTTACTTTACTTATACACTCATAACATTTTTAGCTGATCACCTCATCATCTCTCAAGAGATCCATGCACATAAAACCGAATGCCCATCATACTAAGCCTCCAACTCGCATCCGATATTCAAATCTATGGAAGCCTTTGTTAATATTTTCATCAATAATTGCTATGCCGGGTTAGAAATACTTAGAACAAAAATATCATGGTTATGTGCTATGACTTGAGATATCCGTCCTTTAAGTTGGATACTCATATTTCCTTACGAAATGAGAGCTAAAAAGATGTCAAAACTGGCAACTCGACTCAATGATGACATACACTACATGCTACATCTATCAAGTTGGTTGTATAAAGGTTTTTAGCTTTGAAAAACCCATTAAATCAATCAAGATAAGTCACTTCATGTTGGCAACAAGAGAAGAGACTTCATCAACATTAGTACTCAACATTGAACGTATAAATGAAGTATAAGGGATCAAAAATATGATTGAAAAATTTATAAGATGACAGAGATATCGAGGCACAAGAAACATTATCGATGAGCTATGTAGTCCTAACATATGAATCGGGACTAAAAGGTGCAAATATGAATCGGAACTAAAAGGTGCAAAGAAGATTATTGTGGCTCAAATGTCTGTTAAGAATACACACGTATATATTACCACATTACACACAATGGGTTCATTTTAACATCCTTACCACTCCCAAATGAAGTTAATAATTCAACCGTGCAGATAATAATGAAATGACAGAAAGCAACCGTATGAATATCATATAAAGTACGTGCATTAGACCGCCAGGCGGAGTTGTTTGTTATGATCTTTGGATTTATGTCGCATAATTAAAAATTGAAGTTTTTGCATGATAGTATCATTTATCCTATTTGCATTTCAAAATGATAGCATAAGGAGTGGCGAGACTCTTATCTTCTTCAACTATTAGAACCATTCCTTGCCGGCTTTGATCACGAAGAAACTTCGGCATGTTGCACTCTCTAACCATTTTACCATTTAATGAACTCCTAAACAGAATATTGAAAATCCATTTTGCTAACAATATCGATATCACCTAATTACCACTGTTTTGTTTTGCTTTACCTCGATAAGTAAGGAGTTCAAAGATCCCAAGCATTAGCTTCAACCACCTAAAATTGTTGTGGAAGAGTTCATTTGTGAAAAATTGGACATTATCCCTATAAAATAGCAAGAACGCAAACTCATTACTTGTATAGTTAAGACTAAAAAAAAAGTAATCTAAATAAAACCTTCAGGTTAGTTAATTTGGATAATAGTTTAATATATGATATGCTACCGTTTCTGGCACTTTCAACAAACTGTCGGGACTCTTATAATGTACTCAGTAACATTTGCACACTTTGGTGTCTCTTATGTGCATCCATTGCAATTCAGCCTATGTAATTTGTATAATCGTTGAGTATCCTAAAGGCATCCATTGCTATTCATTGATGTAATTTTCTCGGAACAACATAAGTGCACTAATCAGGATCATTAGCAACCATACATACTGCTAAAAGCAAGTACATATAGGAAAAACAAAGAAACCAAAATTGAAGCAAGATTCACATATGAAATACACGATATCAATGCATCAATTTTCGTTCACTATCGTATCACGACATCACTATCACCAACCGTCTTTCGCAATGTTCGAGACAGCTTATGCTTTCTCGATGACAGCTACAAAAATACACAATATACACATACTACCAAAGCTTCCATCCAAAGAGAAAATCAAACGTTAAAAATAAATAAACACAGGTGCATATTCATGAATATGTATATCTACAGGATAAAGAGAAACTTAACACATGTGCATATTCATGAATATGCATATCTACATGTCAAAGAGATAGACACCGAAAAGAAACATGTACGTACTTCCAAGCTCCAAAATCCCAGTGAATGACTAAAAAAAATTCAGTAATATGTTGGTAATTTGGTTAGGCATACAAATCAAGAGAAAATAAGGAAAACTGACCCAAACATGTTTATCTTTTTTCATATTTTTTACACTTATTTGTGATTTCCTATTTTATCATTTTAATCATTTTCCTGTAGCATCCACTACCATTAATACAGAAATCTCTTCTAAAACAAACCTTAGTTCATGAAACCATGTAGGGAGAGGAAAGAGGGTTCTTTAGGTTCACCATCACCAGTAAAAAAAAATACCTTTAGGAATTCGTTTTAGAAGAACATAATTTATCAACTTAATATACCTTGATAATTTTTGATAAAAGTGGAGCAAACGGCCGTCACCATTGACAATCGGTCAGAGACAGCTTCCTGTGGGTCATTATCCTTAAGATGTGTTCCTGAAAAGAATAAAGATTGTTAAACAAATTATAATGCTTTTCAAAGTTATAAGAGAATTCGATGCGGTTACTGATTATAAGCGATTTTGATGCAATTATTGATTAATGCAACAATTTTAGACTTTTTCAGATGAACAGACCTTCCGGATCATTAAGATTTCTTGGGATTGTTATATATCTTCCACACTCCGGGCAAAATGTAAAACAATTAATACACATATTGGTTCTATGTAAAAGCCATATAAACTTTAACAACAACATCATTCTATGTAAAAGAAAGCCACATCAGTTTAGAAATATTTACCTGCTTTAGTAAAGAAACCGATTGATCACAGCTTCGGATGCACATTTTCTGTTTGAATAAAATAAAAGAAAATGCAACAAAATAGACAATAGGATAATTATAATGACAATCAAATAAGAAGCGATGGAAACAAAACAAATAGGATGAATTAGGGTTCTGATGGTTTTGGAGGAAAAAAGAAGAAGAGAGGGAGAAAATTAGAGCTATGCTAATCTACTTTGATTGTTTCTCAAAGTAGAAGTATAAATGCAAAAATAAGCAAATAAACGTCTCTTGCTTACCATTAATACACCAATGACCAAATCAATGATAAAAAAAGCCTTTTTTATCATTAATATGAAAAGATTTTTACTCAAATAAACGTATTTGCATATCTGCCAATTTTTTGCGCGGTGTACCAAAAAACGCTAAACGTGGTATAAGTTGCTAGTGAAAGGTCCGTCGCTAAATTTGGTAGGTAAACAATGAATGAATCACTAAATTTGGCGAAACATTCCATTTGATGAATCTATGTTGTTTCCGCAATTAGTCTCATATTGCGCTTTTGTTGATGCAGATATATGGCAAAACAGGTTTCTAAAAATGACGGATATATGTCTATGTATTTTAGGTAATTTAGGAGTGCTTACCATTACTACTTGTAGATTTTACCATTATTAGGTAATTATATTCAACGAATTAGGTTAAATTTTTATGTTTATCTACAGAAAGTAATTATATTCAACGAATTAGGTTAAATTTTTATGTTTATCTACGGAAAGTAAAGAAGTTATCCATTCATATTCCGGAAAAATATTTACGTTTTTTTTTTTTTTGATTTGGCATAAAAAACAAATACGGAAATATTCAGATTTTCCAAAGATTTTTTTTTATATTTCACGGCCCTAAAAATATTCTGGTCCTTTATTATTGATTCGATTATACGACTCCCGATTTTATTAATATCACGACCCTAAAAATGTTCTTTTTTTTTTTTTTGGTATGTAAATCTCGTAAAAAACTTATACATATTGATTTTCCTTTTACATGGAAATTTTCGTTTTTTTTCCCAAAAAAATAAAAACGTTTGGGCCCTCCCCGAAAGATATTTGTAGATTTTGTCGTTAATCCGAAGGTCCAGATTTCAATTTCTATTAAAAATTGACGTCCACGAAATGTAAGGGGGCTAACTTTGATTTCGGCCAATCAGGAGCGAGGGTTTCGTTCACAGGCCAATGGGAGGGAAGGTTTTCGCAACTCTCGACGTGGTGTGAGAGATAGGATTGGGTGTTTAGGTTATTGATAGGATGAATTAGGGTTCTGATGGTTTTGGAGGAAAAAGAAGAAGAGAGGGAGAAAAATTAGAGCTATGCTAATCTACTTTGATTGTTTCTCAAAGTAGAAGTATAAATGCAAAAAAATAAGCAAATAAACGTCCTTGCTTACCATTAATACACCAATGACCAAATCAATGATAAAAAAAAGCCTTTTTTTTATCATTAATATGAAAAGATTTTTACTCAAATAAACGTATTTGCATATCGCAATTTTTGCGCGGTGTACCAAAAAACGCTAAACGTGGTATAAGTTGCTAGTGAAAGGTCCGTCGCTAAATTTGGTAGGTAAACAATGAATGAATCACTAAATTTGGCGAAACATTCCATTTGATGAATCTATGTTGTTTCCGCAATTAGTCTCATATTGCAGTTTTGTTGATGCAGTATATATGGCAAAACAGAAGCCGAAAAAATGACGGATATATGTCTATGTATTTTAGGTAATTTAGGAGTGCTTACCATTACTACTTGTAGATTTTACCATTATTAGGTAATTATATTCAACGAATTAGGTTAAATTTTTATGTTTATCTACAGAAAGTAATTATATTCAACGAATTAGGTTAAATTTTTATGTTTATCTACGGAAAGTAAAGAAGTTATCCATTCATATTCCGGAAAAATATTTACATTTTTTTTTTTTTTTTTTTTTTTGATTTGGCATAAAAAACAAATACAGAAATATTCAGATTTTCCAAAGATTTTTTTTTATATTTCACGACCCTAAAAATATTCTGGTCCTTTATTATTGATTCGATTATACGACTCGGATTTTATTAATATCACGACCCTAAAAATGTTATTTTTTTTTCTTTGGTATGTAAATCTCGTAAAAAACTTATACATATTGATTTTCCTTTTACATGGAAATTTTCGTTTTTTTTCCCAAAAAAAAAAAAACGTTTTGGGCCCTCCCCGAAAGATATTTGTAGATTTTGCCGTTAAACCGAAGGTCCAGTTTCAATTTCTATTAAAAATTGACGTCCACGAAATGTAAGGGGGCTAACTTTGATTTCGGCCAATCAGAGCGAGGGTTTCGTTCACCGGCCAATGGGAGGGGAGGTTTCGCAACTCTCGACGTGGTGTGAGAGATGGGATTGGGTGTTTAGGTTATTGATAGGATGAATTAGGGTTCGATGGTTTTGGAGGAAAAAGAAGAAGAGAGGGGAGAAAATTAGAGCTATGCTAATCTACTTTGATTGTTTCTCAAAGTAGAAGTATAAATGCAAAAAAATAAGCAAATAAACGTCCTTGCTTACCATTAATACACCAATGACCAAATCAATGATAAAAAAAACCCTTTTATTTTATCATTAATATGAAAAGATTTTTACTCAAATAAACGTATTTGCATATCTGCCAATTTTTTGCGCGGTGTACCAAAAACGCTAAACGTGGTATAAGTTGCTAGTGAAAGGTCCGTCGCTAAATTTGGTAGGTAAACAATGAATGAATCACTAAATTTGGCGAAACATTCCATTTGATGAATCTATGTTGTTTCCGCAATTAGTCTCATATTGCAGTTTTGTTGATGCAGTATATATGGCAAAACAGAAGCCGAAAAAATGACGGATATATGTCTATGTATTTTAGGTAATTTAGGAGTGCTTACCATTACTACTTGTAGATTTTACCATTATTAGGTAATTATATTCAACGAATTAGGTAAAATTTTATGTTTATCTACAGAAAGTAATTATATTCAACGAATTAGGTTAAATTTTTATGTTTATCTACAGAAAGTAAAGAAGTTATCCATTCATATTCCGGAAAAATATTTACGTTTTTTTTTTTTTTTTTTTTTTTTTGATTTGGCATAAAAAACAAATACGGAAATATTCAGATTTTCCAAAGATTTTTTTTTATATTTCACGGCCCTAAAAATATTCTGGTCCTTTATTATTGATTCGATTATACGACTCGGATTTTATTAATATCACGACCCTAAAAATGTTCTTTTTTTTTCTTTGGTATGTAAATCTCGTAAAAAACTTATACATATTGATTTTCCTTTTACATGGAAATTTTCGTTTTTTTCCCCAAAAAATAAAAACGTTTGGGCCCTCCCCCCGAAAGATATTTGTAGATTTTGCCGTTAATCCGAAGGTCCAGTTTCAATTTCTATTAAAAATTGACGTCCACGAAATGTAAGGGGGGCTAACTTTGATTTCGGCCAATCGGAGCGAGGGTTTCGTTCACCGGCCAATGGGAGGGGAGGTTTTCGCAACTCTCGACGTGGTGTGAGAGATGGGATTGGGTGTTTAGGTTATTGACTAGTATGTAACCCGTGCTACGCACCGGGGCTGATAGAATCGGCCAATTTAGTGTGGCGGGGCTTCGCCCCGCACCCGTGGTCAAATGCATTAGATTTTTCCGAATAATCTTTGATTAGTTTGAATTTTTTTAAGGGATAGGAAACTCTGGTACCTTTAGTGATGAAATTTGGTATGATAAACCCATCCATATTCATGTATTAACTTTACTGGCAGGTATTAAGATAAACCAATGAAATGATTCATTATTGGAAAAGTTTTACTACAATTACTTGAAATGCGTTTGGATAACATATTTTTTTGTTGGGTATGGCTTCGACCATTCCTAGAGCTCGGCAATTAGTTAACCATAAACATATATATTTTAGTCAATGGATATATATATATAGTAGATATACCAAGTTATCGTTGCAAACCCCGTGATATGCTCCATGTAACTCAATTCATGAGCAATACAAAATATCCAAATTACAGGCCCAATCTTGCCAATGATTTATTCAAGCGTTATGAATTGTCAATAATTTATCCGATCGTTATGAATTATTTTACTTAGGATTACACACCTTGCTTAGTATTTGATTTGATTTTATTAATATTTTTGCGTAGTGTTATTTTCTGACATTACGGTCTAAAAACCTTATGGACTGTGTTGATAACGATTTAGAGAAGGAATGTTACTCAGAAGTGGGTGTATCTAAACATGTTGTCTCATTGTTGTGAATTCACCGCTCTTGTCACCGTCGTTTAATTTTTGTCTTTTTGTGGGAGAATAGAATTGTCGCAAAGTATGTGTTAGTTTTGTAACATTTTTTTAATAACATGTAATAAGAAATAAATGAATGTTTCTTCCATGGACTAAGTACTACACTTGAACAATCTACAGTCTCTACTCAAACCTAGCATCTTTAGCGAACCTTATCAACCATTACAAATGCTCTTCTTGCTAGTGAAATGATATGGACAATCTGTAAACCTTTAAAAGCAATGTTGCTCTCATTAGAGCAATTCTAGACGAACTGCCGAAAAAACAACGAAAAAAATCGCCCCTCACATATTTTCGAAATTTGTGGTCCCCAGTGAGCCCCGCCCCTCAGGAGTTTACCAGGGGGCACATGTATTGTTTATGTCTATTTTTTTCATTTTTTTCCTCGATCCGTGAAGTCTTTTTGCTCTCATTAACGATCTTCAATGCTTTCCATCCTACTGACACTCTAATATTAATCATTAACACTATCCAAAATCCCTTTATTGATAGCAAAAAAAAAAAAGCGTTTTTGTGGTCACCCCCAACTAATTGCGCAGATAACGACATCCCCACTTTAAAGTGCTTCAGCTTCCTATATCCTTTTTATTCTTTGATAGCAAAAAGTTGTACGTGTTTGCATGTGTATTACATTGTGTTGAGAACTTGACTACAAAAAAACTATATCATTTAATTGCGTATGCAACTCTAATACGATCCGCCAAGTACGAAAATTGATATACTCAAGACTTCACTGCGATTTGAGAGCTAAAAAAGATGTTGAAACTGGAAATTGGACTTAACTAATGTTGGCATAACTTACATGCGACATATATCAAGTTGGATGTCAAGTAAAGGTCTCTAATTATCAAGTTAGGTAATAAGTTGCCTCGGCGATAGTCTAAAATCTTTTTTCTTTATCCACGACGATAGTCTATGATTCTCTCCGAAAGAAACTATATGAACCAAAGTAAATGCAAAGAAACAGAGATAACATGGAAGACAAACCAAATCTATTTTGTAAAGGTTTGACATGAAATCCTTCTTTGCTTTCACCATAATTTCTAGAAGCCTCTTACCAACAATCTCTTGTATAAACTGAGTGGATGTTTCTAATCAAACAAAAGTAGACGCGCGCAGGACGTGCACATTGGTGCGTCGGACACGCGTCGTGTCAGCGTCCCACGCGCCTCGGATGCGGACACGGCTCTGAAAATGCAGCATCCGTGCAACCCGGTTAAACACTTATTTGGGCGAGCGTAAGTTATAGTAATTTACTGGTTAGGTTAAGATTAGTTTTGGTACGGGGCACGACATAATCTAAGCCATCCAAATAATAAAGTCTCTATGTATATAACGGACAAACAGATATATTTCCCGCCAACTCATACTCCCAAATCGTCGGATGGCCGAAAACAATGGGCGTCTTTGTCCCAAGACAGACAAACATCACTTTTTTTGTCTCAACCTCTCTGATCATTTTTTGTTACTTGGTTTGTTTTTAACCATTAAGACGAAATCAATAGCCGGGGCTGTAGAATTCTTTTGAAAATTAATATTTGGCACTAAGATTAGTAATTTTTAAAATTAAAAATTATTACGAATCTAATTATACTAAGAAACTTATATTAGAAAATCTAAGATTAAAATTAGTTGTGCTTAGGATTATGGCCAGATTAGGGTTAGTTTTGTCCCAAGTCTCGGTATATTCCTGATATACCTAAACGAAATTTGCACAGTCAGGATAGATAACCAATATAATACTCCCTCCGTCTTTTATTAGCTGGGATTATTGGTCCCGGGGTTTTGTTGGTCGTGTCAGAGTCAGATATAATTCTTACATTGAAATTACTTTTTATAAAATAAGTTTATTGTATTTTATTACTTATAGGCCCCGACCGTGGATTAGAAGTCGAATTCAAAGTCAAATGTAATTCTCTTATAGGCCCCGGTCGTGGATTAGAAAGTCGAATTCAAAGTCAAATGTAATCTTACATTGAAATTAGTCGTAGTTAGGTTGAAATCTAAAGTGTTGAGCATATAAGTTAGACAGGTTCAGAGACCCTGGAATTTTGTTAGCCTAATATGTAACCCGTGCTACGCACCGGGCATGGTTGGTGTGGCGGGGCTTCGCCCCGCTCCCGTGGCCCACATTCATTGGAACACCTTTAAAATAAACATGCATTTGGTTATTAGAAATACTAAAACGCAAAATTTGTATTGTTGCAAGCTTCTTAAAATATTTCGAATCTTCAGCTTTCTTTGATAAACCTAGACGTCCAATCGGTATGCATAGACTAATATTTTCTTGTTCTCTGATTCATTAAAACTTCCTTTTTACCAAATTTTAACATTAGAGCACACTTTTTCTGGAGTTGTGAACAGTTCATTCCAAAACACTAATAGTTTCCTCCACTCATTACTAAATTTTAACATTAGACCATACTTTTTCTGGAGTTGGTTGAAGCCATGCATGTGTATTTACCATCAATATATTATGTATAGTACGAAATCAACATTTCAACTAAAATTTCACGTCTAATTTGTTTAAATAGTGTTATGTATCTCAAATATTCTAGGTTTTCGGTTTACTAATTACTCCTGCAACACATTTGTAGCAATGACATGGTTCATTTGAAATTCATACAAAATTTTAACACATATCATTCTTCATATGACCTTTAAGAAATATGCAATTACCTTGTCAACGAAAATGTTGTGTCAGTAATCTACATCATGTCAGCCAATATTTATTTCATACTGTCAAGTAAGACAGACACATTCCCCAATGTCTACATTCGATATATAGATAAGTTATTAGACTTGCTGGCTCCTTTAATTATATTCTCAATCAAATCTATGTTTCGCGGTCAAGGAAATTTATTCATTCATCGTCCTCTACACCTTTTCCAAGAAAACTTTCCCATGATCTTTCAAGAGGCAGCTAGTTATCAACTTATAAAAACTTCCACCGATACGAAGCAGAAGGCAGTTCTTATAAGTTATTAACTGATCACAATTGGAAAGGACTGCAAGTATTCCATGGAAGGAGTTCTTCGATTTGATATACGAAAGCAAAAACCTTTTCACGAAATTCATTCCTTCATATGATCGAGGAAACCACGTCCCGATTGGCATAAATACAACCCAATGAATCAAAACAAACCTGAACCAAACATATCAAAGAAGAACGATATCAATTTCCATGTTAAAAAAAAAGAAACTTTAATGAACATTCTGCCTTAAGAACTTTAACAGAGTAAATTTGATCCATAAGACTACATGAGTCACCACACCAATAAAATGAAGCCACGTATCTGCAAATCAACATGATTCTCCGTGAGAAATGTCACAAAGCGAACTTCGGAACTCTTGTCACAAAATCATTGTTTATGAGTCACCACACCAATAAAATGAAGACACGTATCTGCAAATCAAGATGAGTCTCCCTGAGAAATGTCATAAATCAAACTTCGGAACTCTTGTCACAGAATCATCGTTTATCAACGCACACATAAAATTGGAACATGGTCAAACCCGATCAATAATGCAAGATCAACAACTACTTCAGTATCCTTTCCTACACCTCAAAAAAATAAATATACCCTAGACAATTTAATAAATAAATCCTTGAGTTCATAGTTTTTTTATGCAATAGTCTAGCTTAATATAATGACATTTCCATGCTATTCACAAAATAGCCTAAATTGCACAGAGTAGTCGAATAATGGCTTTATTCATGCCAAACACACCAGATCTACAAATTATTATGTCTCAGGGAATTATTACCCAAGTATCCAATCGGTGATAAATAACACATTTATTGTGTGGTTTGGGCAACTAATAACCACCAATTTTGATATCCAACTAAACTATTAGCTGGGTGTATTATAATATCCTCACCTATATTTTCAACAATTCATTTGAATTTGTGCACTCTTGATATTAGGAATCAAATAAGTATGTAAAAATCGTTAATGCAATAAAATAATTAATCTAAAACCAAACTCCAAATCATTTCAAATCATATAAGTTTACTGCCTTCAGTTTTATGTGTGGTTTATACAAATTAAAAATGTGTCAAGAATATAATACACTAACCTAACCCATAGAGTATCTCTTAACAACTCGAATTTCGTTGTATTCAAAAGGAGCTTATGAAACTACCTTTTGAGTGGCCTAATCAACAATTGTAACACCAACTCAAAATCTTAATAAAATATATGATCTTTTCTTTTTTGTATGAATTAACCAAAAATAAAAATTACAAAGTAAGATTGATGAACTATTATTTTGATACATGACGTTGTTCGGATGTGCCATGTCCATATCAACTATAATGTTGGTTTTAGCAAGATCCTCAACTGCAAACATGTTACTTTTTTTCTACTGATGTGGTGAATATATTCTCTAGACTTTCAAGTTCATTCGATATATTACCAAAATAGAAGAGATAAATAAAGAAATCTGGTAAATCCCCTTTGTCAGCTTTACAAAATTGGCTAACTGAAGCCTAATTATAATAACATACATACATAAGATAAAAGGATCACTTGCCTAATCGTTTTTTTTTTTAATTTTCTTTTCTTTTTAATCGATCAATAGGAAGAACCAAGGTGAAATTACTATTCATATTGGCTTTTAGGAACAATGCACCAACATCCCTTGGCCTTAACGTTCATGTCTTGAGCAATGGATTTGGTGCTAATCTATTAGCAGAACATAGACCCGTGTTCCATCCTTTTAATAGCATGTTTTTGAAACCGGATTTCAGCTTCCCAATGAATTTAACAAGAATACGATATTAATTGAATTTTCTAAAAACACACAACAGGCCATATTAATTATTAATGTTGTACATTTTATTGTTTTCTCTAATAATACCGGATATTACTTAAAATCCTAGAAAACAACTATGAAATTGGAGAATTGAAAAGAAAAGAATCGCATGTTTAAGCATAAACCGAAAAAACAGTCATTTACATACTTTAAAAATCCATTTACCGCTGCACCAAAGAAGAGATCATTAAAACAATAAATCATTCCGCTGAACTTTATATATAAGATCCACAAATTTGTTATATAGAAAACTCTTTATGATCAAATCAGTGTTATGTTTCAGTACTCCTTTCTCATGATGCTTCTTTTTAGAAAAAAAAAACTTAGCTTAAAGACTATGAAATGAAAGTATTCACAGTTAAAAATAATAATCCCTACTCATGAAACCAACATATTTTTTTAATACCTTACAAAACGGTTTGCCAGTTTTAGGTGCAGCTATCTTTTATGTACATAGTAACCGTGAATGAACCTTATAAATTCCTATAGAGCTTAAGCGATTGACTTGCATCCGTCCATGCGCATTATCCAAGCACAATGAGAAGTAAAAGGTAAATTAAAGTTACCACATAGCTACATGTCAAACTAATTTAAACTCGAGAACCACTTCATCGAGCAAGTCAATCGCTTTGCCAGGGAGGATTCAACAATAATGTAGCATTAAAAAGTTAAATATTGACGTAACTCAGGCATTCATCGTGTGCTAGTGATATTAGAAATATAAATAAATAAAATGCATGCAATCGTGTATGACATGTAACATCATTAGACTACTACATCAAGTATCAACAGATTGCAACAATATGGTTACCAAAAAATAATGTCAACAACTTTATTCATCCTAATGTATGCATTAACACTTAAAAAAAAAAACAACATGAAGAGATTTAAGTCTTCACTAATGTCAGAACAGATTGGAGTATATTGTAATAACTCTGTAAATTAATAAGGATTTCAACATGCTCAAAGGGAAAATACATCTTAGTCCAACAGATTCGCCTGCAAAAAATTAACAAAAACTCATGAAATGAATTTAACATTATAATGCAGAACATGATTAAGTGTAGCCGTAAATAATGTTCTTCGACCGTGGCATAAAGCATAATAGTTCATTACATAAAATGTGAAATAACTGGTGCACATCCCCTGCAAAGCACGGATAGTGAAAGCTACGGGGAAGAATTGCAACCCATTCCCTAACAGATCCAGCCCAAAAATGAAATTGCAAGTTATCACCATCGGAGATTCTTTAGCAAGCTAATGGACCTTAATATTTCTCATTGTACATCTGTATATAAGATGGAGAATACCATAATTAGATGGTAAGTAGCATTTCATAATGGGAATATTCTCATTGGCCCAAAGTTCTTAAGATGGAGAATACCATAATTAGATGGTAAGCAACGGTTTATACGATGGAGAATACCAAAAGACTTTCTTATCTCCATATAATGAGACTCTTATTGGGCCATAGATTATAAGATGGAGTTTAGGCATCTCATCATGGAGAATATAGTACAAAATCATTTCCCTAATTAACACAAATTAAATAAAAAAATAATCAAATCATAAACCGTAATTTCAAATTGGCTTATTCTAATACAATTTGTCGACGATAAAATTCTGTGGAAAAACTATTAAATTTATCTGACACCTACTTTTCGTCAACGGGGAAGTTTAGTTGGAAGTAATCTGCAATCTGATACGTTGTAATCTTGGTTTTCTACTTTAAACTTGAACCATTACAAAACAGAGCCTCTTGAGCCCTAGAATAAAATCACTAAACGATAAAGTTTGTCTAAAATAATTTAAAAACTAAACAGAGCCTCTTAAGCCCTAAAATAAAATCAGTAAATGATAAATCCTGTCTAAACTAATTTAAGAAATTTGGTCTGAAGTAATAAACAAAGAAAATATGCAGAACAATACAAAGGCATAAGATGCACAACTAATAATAACAAAAAACGAAAACAAAAAACGAAAGAAAGAAACGAAAAGAAGAAGAGCAAACAAACTTAGTCTATTGTAAGAGTTAAATCTCGGGTAAATCTCCAACAAATTCTTTATCCCCTGCAATAGAGCATAAAAAGATGAGAAACATGAAAGTTTATTTTAGAAAACTAAGAAATTATGAGGCAAAACCGAAACTGAAAGTAAACTGGTTCAAAAATTAGAGGATAAGTTGTATATGGAGACAACATTTATGGATATGCAGAAAAGATGATTAAGCAACATACAATTTTAGTGCATATAAAATCATTGTAATACCCAAGAGTCTTCCCATGATCTGCACACAGATGGAAATATCAAATTTTTTCGCAAAATACAGAACATCCATTATATAAACTGGCTACATAGAAGAAATTCAATCGTATAAACTTTCAAAGATTTCCTTACTGAAATGCGTTCTTTCATCCCGGTGCAAGCTCCAATTGCATAGCAATTAACATCTTATACCCCACCATTGTTATGTACGCTACATATTGACAACACTGTGACTACTAATCCAACTTTCCCCGGAAACCATGCTGCCAACTCTAATGCCCGTAAACAACTAAGAAGGTAGGATTAGTTGCATTAGTGCAAATGACATCATAAAGAAAACATATCCTCTATCGCGGTTGGTTTGAATCACACATTTGTATAAACACACAACTTATACTAACATGGATAAAAAAAACAGACAAATTACTTTCAAAGAAACACCCAATCTGTCAACACACAAAAATTGAAACACTAAGATCGTAAAGAAGCCCATCCAAATAGCAAACAACACAAACAATATAGTGCTTTTTCTAGGCCAAAAAAATCAACACCATAACAAAACCAAAAAAATCATTAGAATGCAGATTAACAAAACTATAATTAAAATCATTGTATAACTTTGTCATGATCATCAATACAAAAAACTACTACGAATATTTCTTCAGCTAAGGTATGGAAAAAGTTTATCCCTCTTCTCGTCACAAACCATATTTTATGTTCTAAAAAATATAAACTTGGAATTAAGAGAAGGTGACCTGTACTTGCATACTCACCCAGATGCACTACTGTGAATTTAGTACAAAGGTTTTATTCCGTACTCACCGCATATGTGACAAAGTTACCCCATAGTTTTCTAAGACTAAACAGTGCCCTAATATATAAAGGTCAAGGGACTTCCCTTGGCAGCTGAACCCGAAATAGAACCCCCGAAATATAACCCAATAGCAAACTTTGTAATCATTTCCGTAGAACTCTGAACTTATCATACTACTTACCGTAGAATGAAGTAAGCCAAATTACGCAAGTTGAACATGGAGATAAGAGTTGGGTTAGCATTAATACAACTATCAACATATCGAAGACAAAATATATTTACTACATAACAGAAAAGAAGGGAGTCATGAGCTAAATAGAAGAGAAAATCCAGCTGACAACCAAACAGCAACTACTACGTAACATGTATATACGAAAAGGTCAAAGAGACAAAAAAAAAATATTTGCGCCTTTGCAGTGTCATTTTTAGCTCATTGGTTATACTTAGGTGGCCATACCCTGCCTACAAACCTTCGCAAATTCTATGAAGAACAGATATACATATACCCCTTTGCTTTTTTGCAAGAAAAGATAAAATTATACTGAAAACAATATAAATTTCAGAAAAGATAATATAAATAACATTGAAGTTCAAGTAACATGTCATTTATTTTTTTCTAGGCCTTTATATCCTGCCGAAGCATTACAAAACAGTCCATCTGCATATTCATGAATATGTCAGTCAAGGCTTCATGAATATGTATATATAGTCCAGGCTTCAGTTCAAAGAGAAAATTTGACGTTAAATTCAATCGACAACTTCTTTAGAAAAATTCTTACACAACCTTTTGAGTTGTCTGATCCAAAGGTGTAAACTATTCCTACAGTGCCTTAATAAAGAATCAACAAAAATGATCAATAACCCATGAAATCCAATCTTATATATGTAACACAGAACAAATTAAACATTAGTTAAAAATAATTAGTAATTTTTTATTAGGCTTACAAACCTTGTTCACGGATCTCTATTGTTCTTTGATTTGATTTCCCTTCCCACCCATTGAAAATTGAACGTGAAAATCTAAAACCCTACCCATTATTTATATTTCCGTAACTTGGTAACCACGAAATTTCCCAAAGTTTTGTTAACTGAATAACTCTTTTTCTTCACTAAATTTGGCATAAATTGAACTGCAAAGATTCTGTATATTCTTGTGAGAAATATTTATCCTAATTTGTTATTTTTGGCATAATAATTTGTGTTGCGATTATATTCTTACCGTAAGTATATCATACCATTTTTAGCCAAAATAATATAAATATAAATACAATATAAATATGGCGTACATGCGATCATATTCTATCCGAAGATATATCAAATTAACTCGAAAAGATATTTCCGTAAATTTTCATTATATTTGGCTAAGAATCTAAAAAGAGAACCCCAAAGTCGTGACATGCACGAAAGCACAATATTTGGAAATTTTGATTATATTTGGCTAAGAATCGACGCAAATCTGGCAACCAATCTCTACGTTGATGAGTTTCAATTGAATTTTAATTTAGCATTAAAAATCAAAATAGGGAAATAATCAGATTTTCCCAAAGGTTTACCGTCGTTTTTTATTTTATTAAATTCTAATTAAATCTGGGACATCGGATCGAATCAATTCCATTAGAAATTAACGGTCACGAAATGTAAGGGGGCTAACTTTGATTTCGGCCAATCAGGAGCGAGAGTTCCGTTCACCTACAATGGGAATGGAGGTTTTTGCAACTTACACACAAACTTGCCTATCTTTTAGAGACGGATGGAGTATCTTATAACGTTGTCAATGATGTGCCATCCTATCCACAACACAATTTGTATTGTCCATTCATCACCACCACACTGTGTATTGAACATAAGAAAACTATCACCGGCTCGGAACAAACTGTCAAAGGAGTTCAAAGTACCTGACCTTCCTCAACCGCAGCCAAGGCTTTCTCCTACCAATAGAAAATCTTTTAGGTCTCAGAAATTATAATCTCAAATAAAGTAATTCAGCGAGAAAGAGCATAAAAAGGATAATTTTTTGCTATTCTATTTCATTTCTAACTAAATTAACTAACACCGAAGCACTTGTAAGGATAACATTCACTCATGCCAAAAATTAGAAAATCTGTTTTGTTAAACACTACCATATCGCATTGGTATGTCCAACTCACCTAGGCTTAGCAACGACGACATCCTTTGGATGTGCTATGCACATGTCGGCATCCCTGTGTATTAGAATTAGGCTTTAGATTGCCAATTTTTGCACACGACTTCTCAAACTTTATAACCGTCCTGCATTTACAAACATCATAAGCACCCAAAGGAAGGAAAAAGAATTTAAAAGAACCAAACTAAGTTATTAACTGGGACTAAACTCGATCCAACCATACCAAGTTCAAACTCCGAATGGGAAAAAGAATGTATATAACCCAAAATATGAAGTTTATGATATATATACCTGCACTCCATGAAACTGGTGGAACTTCCCATCCATGATCATTTATATCAGTAGGGCCATCACCCAAGAACATTTCTACCACCATCATGAACATCTTTTCATCCCATCAAACCTTTTCTTCCGCTTCGATATACCAGAAATCCTATCTCTGCAATTAAACAAAGGTCCACATCCAACTACAAATCTAGCTTGTATATATATTTTTCCAGGTGATGATGAAAAACCCTCACTATAAAATCCCAAGAAAACGGAATCAGTGAACAAACATAAAGAGAAATAGAGAAATTAGTAGAAACTCGAAAATCAAACTAAAACGCAAACCCTAATTTCTTTCTTGTTGAGAAACCGTGTATCACCTAGACAACTCATAAAGAAAGTGAGAAATTCCGAGCGAGAAAATAATATCGGTTTCATCTCGATTAGAGACTAAATTAGGGTTCTCACTCTCCACTTTAATCCAGAGAGAAAACCTTAACTCTGTCACTAAATTCACGTCAATTCTATTAACAGAATTTGAGTAAAAAATATAAGGTAGGAAATCTCAATAGATATATGGTAGGAAATCTCGCAACAGGAGTAGGAAATTCTATTGATAGGTCTTGAGTCAAATAAATAAAGTATGTTTGCGTATTTTTGGTTTTATACACTCGTTTCTCTCATATTGATTAGGAATTTTTATTTATTTCCGAAAGTTCACGTACAGGCCAAAAATCAAAGCAACAAATTTCCTAACATACTCTGATTTCCGTATATAAAATATTTTTGTTTTTTTTTAAATATGTTTCGCTTCTCTAAAATATCACTTTAACTTAATCTCCATGAAATTGCTTTTCTTTTTCATTGAATTAGCACACGCTTGCTAAACTTAGCATCAACTTCCAATGATAGAATCTGGAAAAATTAAAAAAAAAGTTCCAATATGAATTGTTTATGAACTTGAAAGGAAATAAATAAATAAAATATCTCCGGAAGTTCTCAGATTTTCATCCAAAATATATTAACAAAAATACTCAAAAGTATCTCGATTTTAAAACAGTTCCAATATTAGCTGTTTATGAAAGGAAATAAATCAGATTAAAAATTCTAAACAGGGAAAAAAATGCACACGTTATTTTTTTTTCTATATAAACATCCAGGTTTTTTTATTTGTTGATTTTTTTGACAGCCAATCCGAAGGCCCGGATTTTATTAAAATCATGTAAACGCGGTGTAAGAATCTGTTAAGGTATCACTCGTTTTGGAGTGTCAGATCGAATAAATTAGATTTAAAATTAACGGTCACGAAATGTAAGGGGGCTAACTTGTTTTTCAGCCAATCAGGAGCGAGGGTTCCGTTGACCGACCAATGGGAGAGGAGGTTAGCGCAACTCTCGACGTGGAGTGAGAGATGTGATTGGATGTTTAGGTTGTTGATGAGTACGATACATAATGAAATGAGGAGTTAAGCAGCCATACAGTAAGATCAAGTATCGACGCATGGAGAAACATTAAAAAATGAAACCTATGGAACACGCAATATCTTAAACATTAAAAAATGGAGTAGGGTCTAGAAATTTTCTTCTATGATAACTCAGGAAATGCACGCGATAGACTCCAATAACATAACGTCGTTCCTATATGATTTGCTTGTTGCTCACTTGCTCTGTATTTGGCAGAGAACAACTACATAACGTGGAATATAGATGTAATATCTCATTAAAAGATACTGTGGTCTTTTTTTTGTTATTTAAAAATTCAACAACAGAAAAAAAAATTAGAACCATGAGAAGGTCATGTTTGTAGTATCGCATGTTATAATCCATGAGTGAGAACAAAGTTTTAAATTCTGCACTGTTCGCAAACTCAAACATCAGGAAGGAGTTTTTGTGTGTCAAGTCCTCGATAATGTCAAAAAACTTTAGAAATGACATTCACTTTACTCCTGCAAAATGATCTAACTCTCCACCCCCGTGAGTCGTGACCCCTATGAACCTCATAGCTTATCTGTCATCCTTCACTTTTACTTGAAGTGGATACCTAAAAAAAAAACCTATGAGAATCTTAACTGTGAACTTTCTTTTTTTTTGGTGCAAATCGATTTTAAAAGCTTAAACTAAAAGCGAGAAACTTATGAAAGGACAATCATATACAAGACTTACATTTCCCAAGGATTCCCAGCGATATTTACCGGCAGAACTACGACTGTCATAATTTATGTAATACCAATCTTTATAATCTAGCAGTTCAACAACCCTTGGTTCACAGTAGAATGCATTGTTTTGTAATACATAAGATTCCAATTCATTATTAATTGACTAAATTTCTTCACTGTATATCTACTGGCCATACCAACTGTTTTGCTTGTGCACATACTTTATTGTGTCTTCTCACACTTCAAACAGAGACTATGTTTTGATGGATTTTTTCTTCCTCCGCATCTATTTTATCAACTTCCGTGACCTAATAAATGTTAAAAAAAGGAATTATGACATAATAGTTGCAAGAGGGAGTTAATTCATCAGAGCTTGGAATTCATGCACTTGATGGACATTCAGATTGACGAATACCGTTGACGCAACTGTAATAAGAGACTTAGTGTGCTTTTAATGTTACAATAAGATAAACACATGGATGCATTACATAAATTTTTCACTCATAAGCAACAGAAAAGGAAAAGATTATTACCCAGGTGATCTTTCACATATCTTCGAGGAATTCTAGGATCACATTATAAATTTAATGCACCAAAATACCAAATTATCCCACAATGTTATTTTGATTATACATAAGATGAAGATCAAGACTCCACATTTGACCCTTTTGTCTGTTCTCGAATTTCGACATCTTTAGCATCTTCAACACCAATCTGTGGAAAACATACTGGACCTGTTCAATCAAATACATCAAAAACTAAAACTCCAAAAAATTCTTGATAAGTAAACAAAGAAAATCAAAATCAAAACCAAAAGGAATCCATAAACTAAAAAAGTAAAAGAAAACAAAGAAATGAGCACACCAGGCCCAATTTTTTTCTCTTAATAAGTAGAAGAATCTAAAACTAAGTTGGAGCAAATTCTTAATAACTTAGATTACTTAACTATATATCCTTATATACTTTACTGTAACTGCATGTCTAAAACAATCCTTTACAGACTAAAACATGGTATAACAATTCTTTTATCTTTTTTTTTGATGAAAAAAAGTAAATATATTAATCAAGCAATAAAGAACATCAGATTTAACAATTCTTTTATCTGACACCAAATAAAAATACCCTAATTTCAAACCCTAAACATATAAATAGAAAGAGATTGATTCGAAATCAAAGTATTTGCAGGACAATAAGCAAAAAAACATCCTTTATTCTGGCAATTTGCACACGAACTTGATTCGTCTGAGTAGTCCTAAGCCATAACCCATCTTAATAAAAGCAAAAATAACAATCAACTTACCAATGGCTAATCATTAAAAAAAAAAAAAAGTGCCACCAACCTTGTTCTTGAATCTTCATCGTTCCCTGATGTTCCGTCCCATCCATCGAAAGTGCGAGATGATTGTCGGATATTCTATATGGAACCGTATTTGAACGTGCAAATCCGAAGCTCCGCGTAGTTTATATGTACCGCTTTAACTTAATCTCCAAAAATTGTTTTTTTTTTTTCATTGAATTAGCGCACACACTTGTTAAACTTAGCATCAACCGCCAATGATAGAGTCGCTAAGACTCCACGAAACTTCCTTCACTTTAAGACACACTTTTGCTAAATTTAGCATTAACTGCCGACTACAGAATCACTAAACACACCTGTAAAAAAAAATCTGAAAGTTCTCAGATTTTTCATCTAAAATATATTAATTAAAATACTCAAAAATATCTCGATTTAAATGGAAAACATATATGTTCTCTGCATGTAAGAACTGGTGGTTACATGTACTTTCGTAAAAGTAAAAAAAGAAAAAAGAGAAGGGAAGACACACAATTTCCTAATGTCATTACTTTTCAACTGCAGCTTAAACCAAAGGATCCATCCTACTATTTTTCCCTACAAATCCATCAGTTTAATCCTTAGTAAATAACTCCAAGCAGACATAAGCATCACAAAAAAAGAAATAATCCATCAAAATCCCGTGTTTGGAATTTTATCACTTAGTTTTTACTATAAAGCATACAAAGGACCATTGAACGTATCTTTGTCGCCTAAAAACTGATTATTATACCTCCTAGCTCCTATTGACAAAAAATGCATTTGAACTAAAATCTAAAATAAAATTATGCACACATATATACACCTGCGTCCGAGCAGAGAGATGTACTGCTTGTCTTTTTTTTTGTTTCTCCTCTCCAACTTCACACTTATAGGTCGCAAACTGTTTCATGAAACCAAAATCCAACATCGTATGATCAAAACAAAAAACAAAAAACAAAAAATTAACAATATTTTGCTAATTTGGCTAGCCTGCATATGGTTCTCCATCGTTTTTTCTTATTTTCATCTCCAACCATTAAAAGTGCGATCTTGGTAGTTTGGTATCCTAAACGCAAGTAGTCAGGTAACCTCTACACGGCTGGTGCAAACCAAGAATCATTGCACGTTTTATATAGACGTAAATTTCCGGCCAATTAACCATTATATCTGGAACAATCTAAATATAGAGATGAATACATTTTTTTTCTGGCAGCTCCTAGAGTCGTTCATAAAAATATAATTGGTCTTAAACAACACTGAAAAATAATATGGGTACATTTTCTCCCGGGATAGCTCATCTGATTAGAAACAATTTACTTTACTTATACACTCATAACATTTTTTTAGCTGATCACCTCATCATCTCTCTCAAGAGATCCATGCACATAAAAACCGAATGCCCATCATACTAAGCCTCCAACTCTCGCATCCGATATTCAAATCTATGGAAGCCTTTGTTAATATTTTCATCAATAATTGCTATGCCGGGTTAGAAATACTTAGAACAAAAATATCATGGTTATGTGCTACGACTTGCGAGATATCCGTCCCGGAAGTTGGATACTCATATTTCCTTACGAATTGAGAGCTAAAAAGATGTCAAAACTGGCAACTCGACTCCAATGATGACATACACTACATGCTACATCTATCAAGTTGGTTGTATAAAGGTTTTTAGCTTTGAAAAACCCATTAAATCGAATCAAAGATAAGTCACTTCATGTTGGCAACAAAGAAAGAGACTTCATCAACATTAGTACTCAACATTGAACGTATAAATGAAGTATAAGGGATCAAAAAAATATGATTGAAAAATTTATAAGATGACAGGAGATATCGAGGCACAGTAAAACATTATCGATGAGCTATGTAGTCCTAACATATGAATCAGGACTAAAAGGTGCAAATATGAATCAGGACTAAAAGGTGCAAAGAAGATTATTGTGGCTCAAATGCTGTTAAGAATACACACGTATATATTACCACATTACACACAATGGGTTCATTTTAACATCCTTACCACTCCCAAATGAAGTTAACAATTCAACCGTGTGCAGATAATAATGAAATGACAGCAAGCAAGCGTATGAATATCATATAAAGTACGTGCATTAGACTGCCAGGCAGTAGTTGTTTGTTATGATCTTTGGATTTATGTCGCATAATTAAAAATTGAAGTTTTTGCATGATAGTATCATTTATCCTATTTGCATTTCAGCGATAGCATAAGGAGTGGCGAGACTCTTATCTTCTTCAACTATTAGAACCATTCCTTGCCAGCTTTGATCACGAAGAAACTTCGGCATGTTGCACTCCTCTAACCATTTTACCATTTAATGAACTCCCTAAACAGAATATTGAAAATCCATTTTGCTAACAATATCGATATCACCTAATTACCACTGTTTTGTTTTGCTTTA
This sequence comes from Papaver armeniacum, assembly GCA_023531295.1. Taxonomy (NCBI): domain Eukaryota; kingdom Viridiplantae; phylum Streptophyta; class Magnoliopsida; order Ranunculales; family Papaveraceae; genus Papaver; species Papaver armeniacum. The sequence continues at coordinate 174,936 of JAJJWW010000941.1, read as the reverse complement.
CCTCGATAAGTAAGGAGTTCAGCATCCGTCATTAGCTTCTGAACCACCTAAAATTGTTGTGGAAGAGTTCATTTGTGAAAAAATTGGACATTATCCCTATAAAATAGCAAGAACGCAAACTCATTACTTGTATAGTTAAGACTAAAAAAAAAGTAATCTAAATAAAACCTTCAGGTTAGTTAATTTGGATAATAGTTTAATATATGATATGCTACCGTTTCTGGCACTTTCAACAAACTGTCGGGACTCTTATAATGTACTCGCAACATTTGCACACTTTGGTGTCTCTTACAGGCATCCATTGCAATTCAGTTATGTAATTTGTATACTGTTGAGTATCCTAAAGGCATCCATTGCTATTCATTGATGTAATTTTCTCGGAACAACATAAGTGCACTAATCAGTGGGATCACAGTTAATCTCATACATACTGCTAAAAGCAGTACATATAGGGAAAAAAACAAAGAAACCAAAATTGAAGCAAGATTCACATATGAAATACACGATATCAATGCATCAATTTTCGTTCACTATCGTATCACGACATCACTATCACCAACCGTCTTTCTCGAATGTTCGAGACAGGCTTATGCTTTCTCGATGACAAAATACAAAAATACACAATATACACATACTACCAAAGCTTCCATCCAAAGAGAAAATCAAACGTTAAAAATAAATAAACACAGGTGCATATTCATGAATATGTATATCTACAGATAAAGAGAAACTTAACACATGTGCATATTCATGAATATGCATATCTACATGTCAAAGAGATAGACACCGAAAAGAAACATGTACGTACTTCCAAGCTCCAAAATCCCAGTGAATGACTAAAAAAAAATTCAGTAATATGTTGGTAATTTGGTTAGGCATACAAATCAAGAGAAAATAAGGAAAACTGACCCAAACATGTTTATCTTTTTTCATATTTTTTACACTTATTTGTGATTTCCTATTTTATCATTTTAATCATTTTCCTGTAGCATCCACTACCATTAATACAGAAATCTCTTCTAAAACAAACCTTAGTTCATGAAACCATGTAGGGAGAGGAAAGAGGGTTCTTTAGGTTCACCATCACCAGTAAAAAAAAATACCTTTAGGAATTCGTTTTAGAAGAACATAATTTATCAACTTAATATACCTTGATAATTTTTGATAAAAGTGGAGCAAACGGCCGTCACCATTGACAATCGGTCGAGACACTTCCCCGTGGGTCATTATCCTTAAGATGTGTTCCTGAAAAGAATAAAGATTGTTAAACAAATTATAATGCTTTTCAAAGTTATAAGAGAATTCGATGCGGTTACTGATTATAAGCGATTTTGATGCAATTATTGATTAATGCAACAATTTTAGACTTTTTCAGATGAACAGACCTTCCGGATCATTAAGATTTCTTGGGATTGTTATATATCTTCCACACTCCGGGCAAAATGTAAAACAATTAATACACATATTGGTTCTATGTAAAAGCCATATAAACTTTAACAACAACATCATTCTATGTAAAAGAAAGCCACATCAGTTTAGAAATATTTACCTGCTTTAGTAAAGCAACCGATTGATCACAGCTTCGGATGCACATTTTCTGTTCGAATAAAATAAAAGAAAATGCAACAAAATAGACAATAGGATAATTATAATGACAATCAAATAAGAAGCGATGGAAACAAAACAAATAGGATGAATTAGGGTTCTGATGGTTTTGGAGGAAAAAGAAGAAGAGAGGGAGAAAAATTAGAGCTATGCTAATCTACTTTGATTGTTTCTCAAAGTAGAAGTATAAATGCAAAAAAATAAGCAAATAAACGTCCTTGCTTACCATTAATACACCAATGACCAAATCAATGATAAAAAAAAGCCTTTTTTTATCATTAATAAATATGAAAAGATTTTTACTCAAATAAACGTATTTGCATATCTGCCAATTTTTTGCGCGGTGTACCAAAAACGCTAAACGTGGTATAAGTTGCTAGTGAAAGGTCCGTCGCTAAATTTGGTAGGTAAACAATGAATGAATCACTAAATTTGGCGAAACATTCCATTTGATGAATCTATGTTGTTTCCGTAATTAGTCTCATATTGCGCTTTGTTGATGCAAAGATATATGGCAAAACAGGTTTAAAAAAATGACGGATATATGTCTATGTATTTCGGTAATTTAGGAGTGCTTACCATTACTACTTGTAGATTTTACCATTATTAGGTAATTATATTCAACGAATTAGGTTAAATTTTTATGTTTATCTACGTGAAAGTAATTATATTCAACGAATTAGGTTAAATTTTTATGTTTATCTACGGAAAGTAAAGAAGTTATCCATTCATATTCCGAAAAATATTTACGTTTTTTTTTTTTTTTTTTTTTTTTTTTTGATTTGGCATAAAAAACAAATACGGAAATATTCAGATTTTCTAAAGATTTTTTTTTATATTTCACGGCCCTAAAAATATTCTGGTCCTTTATTATTGATTCGATTATACGACTCGGATTTTATTAATATCACGACCCTAAAAATGTTCTTTTTTTTTCTTTGGTATGTAAATCTCGTAAAAAACTTATACATATTGATTTTCCTTTTACATGGAAATTTTCGTTTTTTTTCCCAAAAAAATAAAAACGTTTGGGCCCTCCCCGAAAGATATTTGTAGATTTTTCCGTTAATCCGAAGGTCCAGATTTCAATTTCTATTAAAATTGACGTCCACGAAATGTAAGGGGGCTAACTTTGATTTCGGCCAATCAGGAGCGAGGGTTTCGTTCACCGGCCAATGGGAGGGGAGGTTTCGCAACTCTCGACGTGGTGTGAGAGATAGGATTGGGTGTTTAGGTTATTGATAGGATGAATTAGGGTTCTGATGGTTTTGGAGGAAAAAGAAGAAGAGAGGGAGAAAAATTAGAGCTATGCTAATCTACTTTGATTGTTTCTCAAAGTAGAAGTATAAATGCAAAAAAATAAGCAAATAAACGTCCTTGCTTACCATTAATACACCAATGACCAAATCAATGATAAAAAAAAGCCTTTTTTTTATCATTAATATGAAAAGATTTTTACTCAAATAAACGTATTTGCATATCTGCCAATTTTTTGCGCGGTGTACCAAAAACGCTAAACGTGGTATAAGTTGCTAGTGAAAGGTCCGTCGCTAAATTTGGTAGGTAAACAATGAATGAATCACTAAATTTGGCGAAACATTCCATTTGATGAATCTATGTTGTTTCCGCAATTAGTCTCATATTGCGCTTTGTTGATGCAAAGATATATGGCAAAACAAGCCGAAAAAAATGACGGATATATGTCTATGTATTTTAGGTAATTTAGGAGTGCTTACCATTACTACTTGTAGATTTTACCATTATTAGGTAATTATATTCAACGAATTAGGTTAAATTTTTATGTTTATCTACAGAAAGTAATTATATTCAACGAATTAGGTTAAATTTTTATGTTTATCTACGGAAAGTAAAGAAGTTATCCATTCATATTCCGGAAAAATATTTACGTTTTTTTTTTTTTTTTTTTTTTTTTTTTTTTTTTGATTTGGCATAAAAAACAAATACGGAAATATTCAGATTTTCCAAAGATTTTTTTTTATATTTCACGGCCCTAAAAATATTCTGGTCCTTTATTATTGATTCGATTATACGACTCGGATTTTATTAATATCACGACCCTAAAAATGTTCTTTTTTTTTCTTTGGTATGTAAATCTCGTAAAAAACTTATACATATTGATTTTCCTTTTACATGGAAATTTTCGTTTTTTTTCCCAAAAAAATAAAAACGTTTGGGCCCTCCCCGAAAGATATTTGTAGATTTTGCCGTTAATCCGAAGGTCCAGATTTCAATTTCTATTAAAAATTGACGTCCACGAAATGTAAGGGGGCTAACTTTGATTTCGGCCAATCAGGAGCGAGGGTTTCGTTCACCGGCCAATGGGAGGGGAGGTTTCGCAACTCTCGACGTGGTGTGAGAGATGGGATTGGGTGTTTAGGTTATTGATAGGATGAATTAGGGTTCTGATGGTTTTGGAGGAAAAAGAAGAAGAGAGAGAGAAAAATTAGAGCTATGCTAATCTACTTTGATTGTTTCTCAAAGTAGATGTATAAATGCAAAAAATAAGCAAATAAACGTCCTTGCTTACCATTAATACACCAATGACCAAATCAATGATAAAAAAAAGCCTTTTTTTTTATCATTAATATGAAAAGATTTTTACTCAAATAAACGTATTTGCATATCTACCAATTTTTTGCGCGGTGTACCAAAAACGCTAAACGTGGTATAAGTTGCTAGTGAAAGGTCCGTCGCTAAATTTGGTAGGTAAACAATGAATGAATCACTAAATTTGGCGAAACATTCCATTTGATGAATCTATGTTGTTTCTGCAATTAGTCTCATATTGCAGTTTTGTTGATGCAGTATATATGGCAAAACAGAAGCCGAAAAAATGACGGATATATGTCTATGTATTTTAGGTAATTTAGGAGTGCTTACCATTACTACTTGTAGATTTTACCATTATTAGGTAATTATATTCAACGAATTAGGTAAAATTTTATGTTTATCTACAGAAAGTAATTATATTTAACGAATTAGGTTAAATTTTTATGTTTATCTACAGAAAGTAAAGAAGTTATCCATTCATATTCCGGAAAAATATTTACGTTTTTTTTTTTTGATTTGGCATAAAAAACAAATACGGAAATATTCGATTTTCCAAAGATTTTTTTTTATATTTCACGGCCCTAAAAATATTCTGGTCCTTTATTATTGATTCGATTATACGACTCGGATTTTATTAATATCACGACCCTAAAAATGTTCTTTTTTTTTTCTTTGGTATGTAAATCTCGTAAAAAACTTATACATATTGATTTTCCTTTTACATGGAAATTTTCGTTTTTTTTCCCAAAAAAATAAAAACGTTTGGGCCCTCCCCGAAAGATATTTGTAGATTTTGCCGTTAATCCGAAGGTCCAGATTTCAATTTCTATTAAAAATTGACGTCCACGAAATGTAAGGGGGCTAACTTTGATTTCGGCCAATCAGGAGCGAGGGTTTCGTTCACCGGTCAATGGGAGGGGAGGTTTTCGCAACTCTCGACGTGGTGTGAGAGATGGGATTGGGTGTTTAGGTTATTGACTAGTATGTAACCCGTGCTACGCACCGGGGCTGATAGAATCGGCCAATTTAGTGTGGCGGGGCTTCGCCCCGCGCCCGTGGTCAAATGCATTAGATTTTTCCGAATAATCTTTGATTAGTTTGAATTTTTTTAAGGGATAGGAAACTCTGGTACCTTTAGTGATGAAATTTGGTATGATAAACCCATCCATATTCATGTATTAACTTTACTTGGCGGTATTAAGATAAACCAATGAAATGATTCATTATTGGAAAAGTTTTACTACAATTACTTGAAATGCGTTTGGATAACATATTTTTTTGTTGGGTATGGCTTCGACCATTCCTGGAGCTCGGCAATTAGTAACCATAAACATATATATTTTAGTCAATGGATATATATATATATAGTAGATATACCAAGTTATCGTTGCAAACCCCGTGATATGCTCCATGTAACTCAATTCATGAGCAATACAAAATATCCAAATTACAGGCCCAATCTTGCCAATGATTTATTCAAGCGTTATGAATTGTCAATAATTTATCCGATCGTTATGAATTATTTTACTTAGGATTACACACCTTGCTTAGTATTTGATTTGATTTTATTAATATTTTTGCGTAGTGTTATTTTCTGACATTACGGTCTAAAAACCTTATGGACTGTGTTGATAACGATTTAGAGAAGGAATGTTACTCAGAAGTGGGTGTATCTAAACATGTTGTCTCATTGTTGTGAATTCACCGCTCTTGTCACCGTCGTTTACTTTTTGTCTTTTTGTGGGAGAATAGAATTGTCGCAAAGTATGTGTTAGTTTTGTAACATTTTTTTAATAACATGTAATAAGAAATAAATGAATGTTTCTTCCATGGACTAAGTACTACACTTGAACAATCTACGATCTCTACTCAAACCTAGCATCTTTAGCGAACCTTATCAACCATTACAAATGCTCTTCTTGCTAGTGAAATGATATGGACAATCTGTAAACCTTTAAAAGCAATGTTGCTCTCATTAGAGCAATTCTAGACGAACTGCCGAAAAAACAACGAAAAAAATCACCCCTCACATATTTTCGAAATTTGTGGTCCCCAGTGAGCCCCGCCCCTCAGGAGTTTACCAGGGGGCACATGTATTGTTTATGTCTATTTTTTTCATTTTTTTCCTCGATCCGTGAAGTCTTTTTGCTCTCATTAACGATCTTCAATGCTTTCCATCCTACTGACACTCTAATATTAATCATTAACACTATCCAAAATCCCTTTATTGATAGCCAAAAAAAAAAAAGCGTTTTTGTGGTCACCCCCAACTAATTGCGCAGATAACGACATCCCCACTTTAAAGTGCTTCAGCTTCCTATATCCTTTTTATTCTTTGATAGCAAAAAGTTGTACGTGTTTGCATGTGTATTACATTGTGTTGAGAACTTGACTACAAAAAAAACTATATCATTTAATTGCAGACAGTAACTCTAATACGATCTGCCAAGTACGAAAATTGGATATACTCAAGACTTCACTGCGATTTGAGAGCTAAAAAGATGTTGAAACTGGAAATTGGACTTAACTAATGTTGGCATAACTTACATGCGACATATATCAAGTTGGATGTCAGTAAAGGTCTCTAATTATCAAGTTAGGTAATAAGTTGCCTCGGCGATAGTCTAAAATATTTTTTCTTTATCCACGACGATAGTCTATGATTCTCTCCGAAAGAAACTATATGAACCAAAGTAAATGCAAAGAAACAGAGATAACATGGAAGACAAACCAAATCTATTTTGTAAAGGTTTGACATGAAATCCTTCTTTGCTTTCACCATAATTTCTAGAAGCCTCTTACCAACAATCTCTTGTATAAACTGAGTGGATGTTTCTAATCAAACAAAAGTAGACGCGCGCAGGACGTGCACATTGGTGCGTCGGACACGCGTCGTGTCAGCGTCCCACGCGCCTCGGATGCGGACACGGCTCTGAAAATGCAGCATCCGTGCAACCCGGTTAAACACTTATTTGGGCGAGCGTAAGTTATAGTAATTTACTGGTTAGGTTAAGATTAGTTTTGGTACGGGGCACGACATAATCTAAGCCATCCAAATAATAAAGTCTCTATGTATATAATGGACAAACAGATATATTTCCCGCCAACTCATACTCCCAGTCGTCGGATGGCCGAAATCAATGGGCGTCTTTGTCCCAAGACAGACAAACATCACTTTTTTTGTCTCAACCTCTCTGATCATTTTTTGTTACTTGGTTTGTTTTTAACCATTAAGACGAAATCAATAGCCAAATCTGTAGAATTCTTTTGAAAATTAATATTTGGCACTAAGATTAGTAATTTTTAAAATTAAAAATTATTACGAATCTAATTATACTAAGAAACTTATATTAGAAAATCTAAGATTAAAATTAGTTGTGCTTAGAATTATGGCCAGATTAGGGTTAGTTTTGTCCCAAGTCTCGGTATATTCCTGATATACCTAAACGAAATTTGCACAGTCAGGATAGATAACCAATATAATACTCCCTCCGTCTTTTATTAGCTGGGATTATTGGTCCCGGGGTTTTGTTGGTCGTGTCAGAGTCAGATATAATTCTTACATTGAAATTACTTTTTATAAAATAAGTTTATTGTATTTTATTACTTATAGGCCCCGACCGTGGATTAGAAGTCGAATTCAAAGTCAAATGTAATTCTCTTATAGGCCCCGGTCGTGGATTAGAAAGTCGAATTCAAAGTCAAATGTAATCTTACATTGAAATTAGTCGTAGTTAGGTTGAAATCTAAAGTGTTGAGCATATAAGTTAGACAGGTTCAGAGACCCTGGAATTTTGTTAGCCTAATATGTAACCCGTGCTACGCACCGGGCATGGTTGGTGTGGCGGCTTCGCCCGCTCCCGTGGCCCACATTCATTGGAACACCTTTAAAATAAACATGCATTTGGTTATTAGAAATACTAAAACGCAAAATTTGTATTGTTGCAAGCTTCTTAAAATATTTCGAATCTTCAGCTTTCTTTGATAAACCTAGACGTCCAATCGGTATGCATAGACTAATATTTTCTTGTTCTCTGATTCATTAAAACTTCCTTTTTACCAAATTTTAACATTGGAGCACACTTTTTCCGAGTTGTGAACAGTTCATTCCAAAACACTAATAGTTTCCTCCACTCATTACTAAATTTTAACATTAGACCATACTTTTTTCTGGAGTTGGTTGAAGCCATGCATGTGTATTTACCATCAATATATTATGTATAGTACGAAATCAACATTTCAACTAAAATTTCACGTCTAATTTGTTTAAATAGTGTTATGTATCTCAAATATTCTAGGTTTTCGGTTTATTAATTACTCCTGCAACACATTTGTAGCAATGACATGGTTCATTTGAAATTCATACAAAATTTTAACACATATCATTCTTCATATGACCTTTAAGAAATATGCAATTACCTTGTCAACGAAAATGTTGTGTCAGTAATCTACATCATGTCAGCCAATATTTATTTCATACTGTCAAGTAAGACAGACACATTCCCCAATGTCTACATTCGATATATAGATAAGTTATTAGACTTGCTGGCTCCTTTAATTATATTCTCAATCAAATCTATGTTTCGCGGTCAAGGAAATTTATTCATTCATCGTCCTCTACACCTTTTCCAAGAAAACTTTCCCATGATCTTTCAAGAGGCAGCTAGTTATCAACTTATAAAAACTTCCACCGATACGAAGCAGAAAGCAGTTCTTATAAGTTATTAACTGACTGTCAATTGGAAAGGACTGCAAGTATTCCATGGAAGGAGTTCTTCGATTTGATATACGAAAGCAAAAACCTTTTCACGAAATTCATTCCTTCATATGATCGAGGAAACCACGTCCCGATTGGCATAAATACAACCCAATGAATCAAAACAAACCTGAACCAAACATATCAAAGAAGAACGATATCAATTTCCATGTTAAAAAAAAAGAAACTTTAATGAACATTCTGCCTTAAGAACTTTAATAGAGTAAATTTGATCCATAAGACTACATGAGTCACCACACCAATAAAATGAAGCCACGTATCTGCAAATCAACATGATTCTCCGTGAGAAATGTCACAAAGCGAACTTCGGAACTCTTGTCACAAAATCATCGTTTATGAGTCACCACACCAATAAAATGAAGACACGTATCTGCAAATCAAGATGAGTCTCCCTGAGAAATGTCATAAATCAAACTTCGGAACTCTTGTCACAGAATCATCGTTTATCAACGCACACATAAAATTGGAACATGGTCAAACCCGATCAATAATGCAAGATCAACAACTACTTCAAAGATCCTTTCCTACACCTCAAAAAATAAATATACCCTAGACAATTTAATAAATAAATCCTTGAGTTCATAGTTTTTTTATGCAATAGTCTAGCTTAATATAATGACATTTCCATGCTATTCACAAAATAGCCTAAATTGCACAGAGTAGTCGAATAATGGCTTTATTCATGCCAAACACACCAGATCTACAAATTATTATGTCTCAGGGAATTATTACCCAAGTATCCAATCGGTGATAAATAACACATTTATTGTGTGGTTTGGGCAACTAATAACCACCAATTTTGATATCCAACTAAACTATTAGTCAAAATTATAATATCCTCACCTATATTTTCAACAATTCATTTGAATTTGTGCACTCTTGATATTAGGAATCAAATAAGTATGTAAAAATCGTTAATGCAATAAAATAATTAATCTAAAACCAAACTCCAAATCATTTCAAATCATATAAGTTTACTGCCTTCAGTTTTATGTGTGGTTTATACAAATTAAAAATGTGTCGAGAATATAATACACTAACCTAACCCATAGAATGTATCTCTTAACAACTCTGAATTTCTCGTTGTATTCAGCGGAGCTTATGAAACTACCTTTTGAGTGGCCTAATCAACAATTGTAACACCAACTCAAAATCTTAATAAAATATATGATCTTTTCTTTTTTGTATGAATTAACCAAAAATAAAAATTACAAAGTAAGATTGATGAACTATTATTTTGATACATGACGTTGTTCGGGATGCAGGCCATGTCCATATCAACTATAATGTTGGTTTTAGCAAGATCCTCAACTGCAAACATGTTACTTTTTTTCTACTGATGTGGTGAATATATTCTCTAGACTTTCAAGTTCATTCGATATATTACCAAAATAGAAGAGATAAATAAAGAAATCTGGTAAATCCCCTTTGTCAGCTTTACAAAATTGGCTAACTGAAGCCTAATTATAATAACATACATACATAAGATAAAAGGATCACTTGCCTAATCGTTTTTTTTTTTAATTTTCTTTTCTTTTAATCGATCAATAGGAAGAACCAAGGTGAAATTACTATTCATATTGGCTTTTGTGAACAATGCACCAACATCCCTTGGCAGCTTAACGTTCATGTCTTGAGCAATGGATTTGGTGCTAATCTATTAGCAGAACATAGACCCCGTGTTCCATCCTTTTAATAGCAGGTTTTTGAAACCGGCATTTCAGTTCCCAATGAATTTAACAGTAAATACGATATTAATTGAATTTTCTAAAAAAACACAGTCCAGAGGCCATATTAATTATTAATGTTGTACATTTTATTGTTTTCTCTAATAATACCAGATATTACTTAAAATCCTAGAAAACAACTATGAAATTGGAGAATTGAAAAGAAAAGAATCGCATGTTTAAGCATAAACCGAAAAAACAGTCATTTACATACTTTAAAAATCCATTTACCGCTGCACCAAAGAAGAGATCATTAAAACAGCGAAATCATTCCGCTGAACTTTATATATAAGATCCACAAATTTGTTATATAGAAAACTCTTTATGATCAAATCAGTGTTATGTTTCAGTACTCCTTTCTCATGATGCTTCTTTTTAGAAAAAAAAAAACTTAGCTTAAAGACTATGAAATGAAAGTATTCACAGTTAAAAATAATAATCCCTACTCATGAAACCAACATATTTTTTTAATACCTTACAAAACGGTTTGCCAGTTTTAGGTGCAGCTATCTTTTATGTACATAGTAACCGTGAATGAACCTTATAAATTCCTATAAAGCTTAAGCGATTGACTTGCATCCGTCCATGCGCATTATCCAAGCACAATGAGAAGTAAAAGGTAAATTAAAGTTACCACATAGCTACATGTCAAACTAATTTAAACTCGAGAACCAGCTTCATCGAGCAAGTCAATCGCTTTGCCAGGGAGGATTCAACAATAATGTAGCATTAAAAAGTTAAATATTGACGTAACTCAGGCATTCATCGTGTGCTAGTGATATTAGAAATATAAATAAATAAAATGCATGCAATCGTGTATGACATGTAACATCATTAGACTACTACATCAAGTATCAACAGATTGCAACAATATGGTTACCAAAAAATAATGTCAACAACTTTATTCATCCTAATGTATGCATTAACACTGAAAAAAAAAAACAACATGAAGAGATTTAAGTCTTCACTAATGTCAGAACAGATTGGAGTATATTGTAATAACTCTGTAAATTAATAAGGATTTCAACATGCTCAAAGGGAAAATACATCTTAGTCCAACAGATTCGCCTGCAAAAAATTAACAAAAACTCATGAAATGAATTTAACATTATAATGCAGAACATGATTAAGTGTAGCCGTAAATAATGTTCTTCGACCGTGGCATAAAGCATAATAGTTCATTACATAAAATGTGAAATAACTGGTGCACATCCCCTGCAAAGCACGGATAGTGAAAGCTACGGGGAAGAATTGCAACCCATTCCCTAACAGATCCAAATTTCAAAATGAAATTGCAAGTTATCACCATCGGAGATTCTTTAGCAAGCTAATGGACCTTAATATTTCTCATTGTACATCTGTATATAAGATGGAGAATACCATAATTAGATGGTAAGTAGCATTTCATAATGGGAATATTCTCATTGGCCCAAAGTTCTTAAGATGGAGAATACCATAATTAGATGGTAAGCAACGGTTTATACGATGGAGAATACCAAAAGACTTTCTTATCTCCATATAATGAGACTCTTATTGGGCCATAGATTATAAGATGGAGTTTAGGCATCTCATCATGGAGAATATAGTACAAAATCATTTCCCTAATTAACACAAATTAAATAAAAAAAATAATCAAATCATAAACCGTAATTTCAAATTGGCTTATTCTAATACAATTTGTCGACGATAAAATTCTGTGGAAAAACTATTAAATTTATCTCGACACCTACTTTTCACAACTGGGAAGTTTAGTTGGAAGTAATCTGCAACTGATACGTTGTAATCTTGGTTTTCTACTTTAAACTTGAACCATTACAAAACAGAGCCTCTTGAGCCCTAGAATAAAATCACTAAACGATAAAGTTTGTCTAAAATAATTTAAAAACTAAACAGAGCCTCTTAAGCCCTAAAATAAAATCAGTAAATGATAAATCCTGTCTAAACTAATTTAAGAAATTTGGTCTCAAGTAATAAACAAAGAAAATATGCAGAACAATACAAAGGCATAAGATGCACAACTAATAATAACAAAAACGAAACAAAAACGAAAGAAAGAAACGAAAAGAAGAAGAGCAAACAAACTTAGTCTATTGTAAGAGTTAAATCTCGGGTAAATCTCCAACAAATTCTTTATCCCCTGCAATAGAGCATAAAAAGATGAGAAACATGAAAGTTTATTTTAGAAAACTAAGAAATTATGAGGCAAAACCGAAACTGAAAGTAAACTGGTTCAAAAATTAGAGGATAAGTTGTATATGGAGACAACATTTATGGATATGCAGAAAAGATGATTAAGCAACATACAATTTTAGTGCATATAAAATCATTGTAATACCCAAGAGTCTTCCCATGATCTGCACACAGATGGAAATATCAAATTTTTTTCGCAAAATACAGAACATCCATTATATAAACTGGCTACATAGAAGAAATTCAATCGTATAAACTTTCAAAGATTTCCTTACTGAAATGCGTTCTTTCATCCCGGTGCAAGCTCCAATTGCCTAGCAATTAACATCTTATACCCCACCATTGTTATGTACGCTACATATTGACAACACTGTGACTACTAATCCAACTTTCCCCGGAAACCATGCTGCCAACTCTAATGCCCGTAAACAACTAAGAAGGTAGGATTAGTTGCATTAGTGCAAATGACATCATAAAAGAAAACATATCCTCTACTGGCCCGGTTGGTTTGAATCACACATTTGTATAAACACACAACTTATACTAACATGGATAAAAAAAACAGACAAATTACTTTCAAAGAAACACCCAATCTGTCAACACACAAAAATTGAAACACTAAGATCGTAAAGAAGCCCATCCAAATAGCAAACAACACAGCCAATATAGTGCTTTTTCTAGGCCAAAAAAATCAACACCATAACAAAACCAAAAAAATCATTAGAATGCAGATTAACAAAACTATAATTAAAATCATTGTATAACTTTGTCATGATCATCAATACTAAAAACTACTACGAATATTTCTTCAGCTAAGGTATGGAAAAAGTTTATCCCTCTTCTCGTCACAAACCATATTTTATGTTCTAAAAAATATAAACTTGGAATTAAGAGAAGGTGACCTGTACTTGCATACTCACCCAGATGCACTACTGTGAATTTAGTACAAAGGTTTTATTCCGTACTCACCGCATATGTGACAAAGTTACCCCATAGTTTTCTAAGACTAAACAGTGCCCTAATATATAAAGGTCAAGGGACTTCCCTTGGCAGCTGAACCCGAAATAGAACCCCCGAAATATAACCCAATAGCAAACTTTGTAATCATTTCCGTAGAACTCTGAACTTATCATACTACTTACCGTAGAATGAAGTAAGCCAAATTACGCAAGTTGAACATGGAGATAAGAGTTGGGTTAGCATTAATACAACTATCAACATATCGAAGACAAAATATATTTACTACATAACAGAAAAGAAGGGAGTCATGAGCTAAATAGAAGAGAAAATCCAGCTGACAACCAAACAGCAACTACTACGTAACATGTATATACGAAAAGGTCAAAGAGACAAAAAAAAAATATTTGCGCCTTTGCAGTGTCATTTTTAGCTCATTGGTTATACTTAGGTGGCCATACCCTGCCTACAAACCTTCGCAAATTCTATGAAGAACAGATATACATATACCCCTTGCTGCAAGAAAAGATAAAATTATACTGAAAACAATATAAATTTCAGAAAAGATAATATAAATAACATTGAAGTTCAAGTAACATGTCATTTATTTTTTCTAGGCCTTTATATCCCGCCAAGCATTACAAAACAAGTCCATCCGCATATTCATGAATATGTCACCAAGGCTTCATGAATATGTATATATAGTCCAGGCTTCAGTTCAAAGAGAAAATTTGACGTTAAATTCAATCGACAACTTCTTTAGAAAAATTCTTACACAACCTTTTGAGTTATCTGATCCAGTGTGTAAACTATTCCTACAGGTGCCTTAATAAAGAATCAACAAAAATGATCAATAACCCATGAAATCCAATCTTATATATGTAACACAGAACAAATTAAACATTAGTTAAAAATAATTAGTAATTTTTTATTAGGCTTACAAACCTTGTTCACGGATCTCTATTGTTCTTTGATTTGATTTCCCTTCCCACCCATTGAAAATTGAACGTGAAAATCTAAAACCCTACCCATTATTTATATTTCCGTAACTTGGTAACCACGAAATTTCCCAAAGTTTTGTTAACTGAATAACTCTTTTTCTTCACTAAATTTGGCATAAATTGAACTGCAAAGATTCTGTATATTCTTGTGAGAAATATTTATCCTAATTTGTTATTTTTGGCATAATAATTTGTGTTGCGATTATATTCTTACCGTAAGTATATCATACCATTTTTAGCCAAAATAATATAAATATAAATACAATATAAATATGGCAGCGCGATCATATTCTATCCGAAGATATATCAAATTAACTGAAAAGATATTTCCAGAAATTTTCATTATATTTGGCTAAGAATCTAAAAAGAGAACCCCAAAGTCGTGACATGCACGAAAGCACAATATTTGGAAATTTTGATTATATTTGGCTAAGAATCGACGCAAATCTGGCAACCAATCTCTACGTTGATGAGTTTCAATTGAATTTTAATTTAGCATTAAAAATTAAAATAGGGAAATAATCAGATTTTCCCAAAGGTTTACCGTCGTTTTTTCTTTTATTAAATTCTAATTAAATCTGGGACATCGGATCGAATCAATTCCATTAGAAATTAACGGTCACGAAATGTAAGGGGGCTAACTTTGATTTCGGCCAATCAGGAGCGAGAGTTCCGTTCACCGGCCAATGGGAATGGAGGTTTTTGCAACTTACACACAAACTTGCCTATCTTTTAGAGACGGATGGAGTATCTTATAACGTTGTCAATGATGTGCCATCCTATCCACAACACAATTTGTATTGTCCATTCATCACCACCACACTGTGTATTGAACATAAGAAAACTATCACCGGCTCGGAACAAACTGTCAAAGGAGTTCAAAGTACCTGACCTTCCTCAACCGCAGCCAAGGCTTTCTCCTACCAATAGAAAATCTTTTAGGTCTCAGAAATTATAATCTCAAATAAAGTAATTCAGCGAGAAAGAGCATAAAAAGGATAATTTTTTGCTATTCTATTTCATTTCTAACTAAATTAACTAACACCGAAGCACTTGTAAGGATAACATTCACTCATGCCAGCAAATTAGAAAATTTGTTTTGTTAAACACTACCATATCGCATTGGTATGTCCAACTCACCTAGGCTTAGCAACGACGACATCCTTTGGATGTGCTATGCACATCGGCATCCCCAGGTATTAGAATTAGGCTTTAGATTGCCAATTTTTGCACACGACTTCTCAAACTTTATAACCGTCCTGCATTTACAAACATCATAAGCACCCAAAGGAAGGAAAAAGAATTTAAAAGAACCAAACTAAGTTATTAACTGGGACTAAACTCGATCCAACCATACCAAGTTCAAACTCCGAATGGGAAAAAGAATATATATAACCCAAAATATGAAGTTTATGATATATATACCTGCACTCCATGAAACTGGTGGAACTTCCCATCCATGATCATTTATATCAGTAGGGCCATCACCCAAGAACATTTCTACCACCATCATGAACATCTTTTGATCCCATCAAACCTTTTCTTCCGCTTCGATATACCAGAAATCCTATCTCTGCAATTAAACAAAGGTCCACATCCAACTACAAATCTAGCTTGTATATATATTTTTCCAGGTGATGATGAAAAACCCTCACTATAAAATCCCAAGAAAACGGAATCAGTGAACAAACATAAAGAGAAATAGAGAAATTAGTAGAAACTCGAAAATCAAACTAAAACGCAAACCCTAATTTCTTTCTTGTTGAGAAACCGTGTATCACCTAGACAACTCATAAAGAAAGTGAGAAATTCCGAGCGAGAAAATAATATCGGTTTCATCTCGATTAGAGACTAAATTAGGGTTCTCACTCTCCACTTTAATCCAGAGAGAAAACCTTAACTCTGTCACTAAATTCACGTCAATTCTATTAACAGAATTTGAGTAAAAAATATAAGGTAGGAAATCTCGATAGATATATGGTAGGAAATCTCGCAACAGGAGTAGGAAATTCTATTGATAGGTCTTGAGTCAAATAAATAAAGTATGTTTGCGTATTTTTGGTTTTATACACTCGTTTCTCTCATATTGATTAGGAATTTTTTTTTATTTCCGAAAGTTCACGTACAGGCCAAAAATCAAAGCAACAAATTTCCTAACATACTCTGATTTCCGTATATAAAATATTTTTGTTTTTTTTTTAAATATGTTTCGCTTCTCTAAAATATCACTTTAACTTAATCTCCATGAAATTGCTTTTCTTTTTCATTGAATTAGCACACGCTTGCTAAACTTAGCATCAACTTCCAATGATAGAATCTGGAAAAATTAAAAAAAAAGTTCCAATATGAATTGTTTATGAACTTGAAAGGAAATAAATAAATAAAATATCTCCGGAAGTTCTCAGATTTTCATCCAAAATATATTAACAAAAATACTCAAAAGTATCTCGATTTTAAAACAGTTCCAATATTAGCTGTTTATGAAAGGAAATAAATCAGATTAAAAATTCTAAACAGGGAAAAAAATGCACACGTTATTTTTTTTTCTATATAAACATCCAGGTTTTTTTATTTGTTGATTTTTTTTGACAGCCAATCCGAAGGCCCGGATTTTATTAAAATCATGTAAACGCGGTGTAAGAATCTGTTAAGGTATCACTCGTTTTGGAGTGTCAGATCGAATAAATTAGATTTAAAATTAACGGTCACGAAATGTAAGGGGGCTAACTTGTTTTTCAGCCAATCAGGAGCGAGGGTTCCGTTGACCGACCAATGGGAGAGGAGGTTAGCGCAACTCTCGACGTGGAGTGAGAGATGTGATTGGATGTTTAGGTTGTTGATGAGTACGATACATAATGAAATGAGGAGTTAAGCAGCCATACAGTAAGATCAAGTATCGACGCATGGAGAAACATTAAAAAATGAAACCTATGGAACACGCAATATCTTAAACATTAAAAAATGGAGTAGGGTCTAGAAATTCTCTTCTATGATAACTCAGGAAATGCACGCGATAGACTCCAATAACATAACGTCGTTCCTATATGATTTGCTTGTTGCTCACTTGCTCTGTATTTGGGCAGAACAACTACATAACGTGGAATATAGATGTAATATCTCATTAAAAGATACTTGTGGTCTTTTTTTTGTTATTTAAAAATTCAACAACAGAAAAAAAAATTAGAACCATGAGAAGGTCATGTTTGTAGTATCGCATGTTATAATCCATGAGTGAGAACAAAGTTTTAAATTCTGCACTGTTCGCAAACTCAAACATCAGGAAAGGAGTTTTTGTGTGTCAAGTCCTCGATAATGTCAAAAAACTTTAGAAATGACATTCACTTTACTCCTGCAAAATGATCTAACTCTCCACCCCCGTGAGTCGTGACCCCTATGAACCTCATAGCTTATCTGTCATCCTTCACTTTTACTTGAAGTGGATACCTAAAAAAAAAACCCTATGAGAATCTTAACTGTGAACTTACAACAGCCATTTCTTTTTTTGGTGCAAATCGATTTTAAAAGCTTAAACTAAAAGCAGAAACTTATGAAAGGACAATCATATACAGTACTTACATTTCCCAAGGATTCCCCGCGATATTTACTGCAGGAACTACGACTGTCATAATTTATGTAATACCAATCTTTATAATCTAGCAGTTCAACAACCCTTGGTTCACAGTAGAATGCATTGTTTTGTAATACATAAGATTCCAATTCATTATTAATTGACTAAATTTCTTCACTGTATATCTACTGGCCATACCAACTGTTTTGCTTGTGCACATACTTTATTGTATCTTACTGTCACTTCAAACAGAGACACTATGTTTTGATGGATTTTTTTCTTCCTCCAGATCTATTTTATCAACTTCCGTGACCTAATAAATGTTAAAAAAAAAGGAATTATGACATAATAGTTGCAAGAGGGAGTTAATTCATCAGAGCTTGGAATTCATGCACTTGATGGACATTCTGATTGACGAATACCGTTGACGCAACTGTAATAAGAGACTTAGTGTGCTTTTAATGTTACAATAAGATAAACACATGGATGCATTACATAAATTTTTCACTCATAAGCAACAGAAAAGGAAAAGATTATTACCTGTGTGATCTTTCACATATCTTCGAGGAATTCTAGGATCACATTATAAATTTAATGCACCAAAATACCAAATTATCCCACAATGTTATTTTGATTATACATAAGATGAAGATCAAGACTCCACACTTGACCCTTTTGTCTGTTCTCGAATTTCGACATCTTTAGCATCTTCAACACCAATCTGTGGAAAACATACTGGACCTGTTCAATCAAATACATCAAAAACTAAAACTCCAAAAAATTCTTGATAAGTAAACAAAGAAAATCAAAATCAAAACCAAAAGGAATCCATAAACTAAAAAAGTAAAAGAAAACAAAGAAATGAGCACACCAGGCCCAATTTTTTTCTCTTAATAAGTAGAAGAATCTAAAACTAAGTTGGAGCAAATTCTTAATAACTTAGATTACTTAACTATATATCCTTATATACTTTACTGTAACTGCATGTCTAAAACAATCCTTTACAGACTAAAACATGGTATAACAATTCTTTTATCTTTTTTTTGATGAAAAAAAAGTAAATATATTAATCAAGCAATAAAGAACATCAGATTTAACAATTCTTTTATCTGACACCAAATAAAAATACCCTAATTTCAAACCCTAAACATATAAATAGAAAGAGATTGATTCGACATCAAAGTATTTGCAGGACAATAAGCAAAAAAACATCCTTTATTCTGGCAATTTGCACACGAACTTGATTCGTCTGAGTAGTCCTAAGCCATAACCCATCTTAATAAAAGCAAAAATAACAATCAACTTACCAATGGCTAATCATTAAAAAAAAAAAAAGTGCCACCAACCTTGTTCTTGAATCTTCATCGTTCCCTGATGTTCCGTCCCATCCATCGAAAGTGCGAGATGATTGTCGGATATTCTATATGGAACCGTATTTGAACGTGCAAATCCGAAGCTCCGCGTAGTTTATATGTACCGCTTTAACTTAATCTCCAAAAATTGTTTTTTTTTTTCATTGAATTAGCGCACACACTTGTTAAACTTAGCATCAACCGCCAATGATAGAGTCGCTAAGACTCCACAAAACTTCCTTCACTTTAAGACACACTTTTGCTAAATTTAGCATTAACTGCCGACTACAGAATCACTAAACACACCTGTAAAAAAAAATCTGAAAGTTCTCAGATTTTTCATCTAAAATATATTAATTAAAATACTCAAAAATATCTCGATTTAAATGGAAAACATATATGTTCTCTGCATGTAAGAACTGGTGGTTACATGTACTTTCGTAAAAGTAAAAAAAGAAAAAAGAGAAGGGAAGACACACAATTTCCTAATGTCATTACTTTTCAACTGCAGCTTAAACCAAAGGATCCATCCTACTATTTTTCCCTACAAATCCATCAGTTTAATCCTTAGTAAATAACTCCAAGCAGATATAAGCATCACAAAAAAAGAAATAATCCATCAAAATCCCGTGTTTGGAATTTTATCACTTAGTTTTTACTATAAAGCATACAAAGGACCATTGAACGTATCTTTGTCGCCTAAAAACTGATTATTATACCTCCTAGATCCTATTGACAAAAAAATGCATTTGAACTAAAATTATGCACACATATATACACCTGCGTCCGAGCAGAGAGATGTACTGCTTGTCTTTTTTTTTGTTTCTCCTCTCCAACTTCACACTTATAGGTCGCAAAATGTTTCATGAAACCAAAATCCAACATCGTATGATCAAAACAAAAAACAAAAAACAAAAAATTAACAATATTTTGCTAATTTGGCTAGCCTGCATATGGTTCTCCATCGTTTTTTCTTATTTTCATCTCCAACCATTAAAAGTGCGATCTTGGTAGTTTGGTATCCTAAACGCAAGTAGTCAGGTAACCTCTACACGGCTGGTGCAAACCAAGAATCATTGCACGTTTTATATAGACGTAAATTTCCGGCCAATTAACCATTATATCTGGAACAATCTAAATATAGAGATGAATACATTTTTTTTCTGGCAGCTCCTAGAGTCGTTCATAAAAATATAATTGGTCTTAAACAACACTGAAAAATAATATGGGTACATTTTCTCCCGGGATAGCTCATCTGATTAGAAACAATTTACTTTACTTATACACTCATAACATTTTTTTAGCTGATCACCTCATCATCTCTCTCAAGAGATCCATGCACATAAAAACCGAATGCCCATCATACTAAGCCTCCAACTCGCATCCGATATTCAAATCTATGGAAGCCTTTGTTAATATTTTCATCAATAATTGCTATGCCGGGTTAGAAATACTTAGAACAAAAATATCATGGTTATGTGCTATGACTTGCGAGATATCCGTCCCGGAAGTTGGATACTCATATTTCCTTACGAAATGAGAGCTAAAAAGATGTCAAAACTGGCAACTCGACTCCAATGATGACATACACTACATGCTACATCTATCAAGTTGGTTGTATAAAGGTTTTTAGCTTTGAAAAACCCATTAAATCGAATCAGAGATAAGTCACTTCATGTTGGCAACAGTAAAGAGACTTCATCAACATTAGTACTCAACATTGAACGTATAAATGAAGTATAAGGGATCAAAAAAATATGATTGAAAAATTTATAAGATGACAGGAGATATCGAGGCACAGTAAAACATTATCGATGAGCTATGTAGTCCTAACATATGAATCAGGACTAAAAGGTGCAAATATGAATCGGGACTAAAAGGTGCAAAGAAGATTATTGTGGCTCAAATGCTGTTAAGAATACACACGTATATATTACCACATTACACACAATGGGTTCATTTTAACATCCTTACCACTCCCAAATGAAGTTAACAATTCAACCGTGTGCAGATAATAATGAAATGACAGAAAGCAACTGTATGAATATCATATAAAGTACGTGCATTAGACTGCCAGGCAGTAGTTGTTTGTTATGATCTTTGGATTTATGTCGCATAATTAAAAATTGAAGTTTTTGCATGATAGTATCATTTATCCTATTTGCATTTCAGCGATAGCATAAGGAGTGGCGAGACTCTTATCTTCTTCAACTATTAGAACCATTCCTTGCCGCCTTTGATCACGAAGAAACTTCGGCATGTTGTACTCCTCTAACCATTTTACCATTTAATGAACTCCCTAAACAGAATATTGAAAATCCATTTTGCTAACAATATCGATATCACCTAATTACCACTGTTTTGTTTTGCTTTACCTCGATAAGTAAGGAGTTCAGCATCCGGCATTAGCTTCTGAACCACCTAAAATTGTTGTGGAAGAGTTCATTTGTGAAAAAATTGGACATTATCCCTATAAAATAGTAAGAACGCAAACTCATTACTTGTATAGTTAAGACTAAAAAAAAAGTAATCTAAATAAAACCTTTAGGTTAGTTAATTTGGATAATAGTTTAATATATGATATGCTACCGTTTCTGGCACTTTCAACAAACTGTCGGGACTCTTATAATGTACTCAGTAACATTTGCACACTTTGGTGTCTCTTACAGGCATCCATTGCAATTCAGTTATGTAATTTGTATACTGTTGAGTATCCTAAAGGCATCCATTGCTATTCATTGATGTAATTTTCTCGGAACAACATAAGTGCACTAATCAGTGGGATCACAGTTAATCTCATACATACTGCTAAAAGCAGTACATATAGGGAAAAAAACAAAGAAACCAAAATTGAAGCAAGATTCACATATGAAATACACGATATCAATGCATCAATTTTCGTTCACTATCGTATCACGACATCACTATCACCAACCGTCTTTCTCGCAATGTTCGAGACAGGCTTATGCTTTCTGATGACAGCTACAAAAATACACAATATACACATACTACCAAAGCTTCCATCCAAAGAGAAAATCAAACGTTAAAAATAAATAAACACAGGTGCATATTCATGAATATGTATATCTACAGGATAAAGAGAAACTTAACACATGTGCATATTCATGAATATGCATATCTACATGTCAAAGAGATAGACACCGAAAAGAAACATGTACGTACTTCCAAGCTCCAAAATCCCAGTGAATGACTAAAAAAAAATTCAGTAATATGTTGGTAATTTGGTTAGGCATACAAATCAAGAGAAAATAAGGAAAACTGACCCAAACATGTTTATCTTTTTTCATATTTTTTACACTTATTTGTGATTTCCTATTTTATCATTTTAATCATTTTCCGTAGCATCCACTACCATTAATACAAAATCTCTTCTAAAACAAACCTTAGTTCATGAAACCATGTAGGGAGAGGAAAGAGGGTTCTTTAGGTTCACCATCACCAAAAAAAAATACCTTTAGGAATTCGTTTTAGAAGAACATAATTTATCAACTTAATATACCTTGATAATTTTTGATAAAAGTGGAGCAAACGGCCGTCACCATTGACAATCGGTCGAGACAGACTTCCCCAGGGTCATTATCCTTAAGATGTGTTCCCCGAAAAGAATAAAGATTGTTAAACAAATTATAATGCTTTTCAAAGTTATAAGAGAATTCGATGCGGTTATCGATTATAAGCGATTTTGATGCAATTATTGATTAATGCAACAATTTTAGACTTTTTCAGATGAACAGACCTTCCGGATCATTAAGATTTCTTGGGATTGTTATATATCTTCCACACTCCGGGCAAAATGTAAAACAATTAATACACATATTGGTTCTATGTAAAAGCCATATAAACTTTAACAACAACATCATTCTATGTAAAAGAAAGCCACATCAGTTTAGAAATATTTACCTGCTTTAGTAAAGCAACCGATTGATCACAGCTTCGGATGCACATTTTCTGTTTGAATAAAATAAAAGAAAATGCAACAAAATAGACAATAGGATAATTATAATGACAATCAAATAAGAAGCGATGGAAACAAAACAAATAGGATGAATTAGGGTTCTGATGGTTTTGGAGGAAAAAGAAGAAGAGAGAGAGAAAAATTAGAGCTATGCTAATCTACTTTGATTGTTTCTCAAAGTAGAAGTATAAATGCAAAAAAATAAGCAAATAAACGTCCTTGCTTACCATTAATACACCAATGACCAAATCAATGATAAAAAAAGCCTTTTTTTTATCATTAATATGAAAAGATTTTTACTCAAATAAACGTATTTGCATATCTCGCCAATTTTTTGCGCGGTGTACCAAAAACGCTAAACGTGGTATAAGTTGCCAGTGAAAGGTCCGTCGCTAAATTTGGTAGGTAAACAATGAATGAATCACTAAATTTGGCGAAACATTCCATTTGATGAATCTATGTTGTTTCCACAATTAGTCTCATATTGCGCTTTGTTGATGCGTATATATGGCAAAACAAATTCTAAAAATGACGGATATATGTCTATGTATTTTAGGTAATTTAGGAGTGCTTACCATTACTACTTGTAGATTTTACCATTATTAGGTAATTATATTCAACGAATTAGGTTAAATTTTTATGTTTATCTACGTAAAGTAATTATATTCAACGAATTAGGTTAAATTTTTATGTTTATCTACGGAAAGTAAAGAAGTTATCCATTCATATTCCGGAAAAATATTTACGTTTTTTTTTTTTTTTTTTTTTTTTTTTTTTTTGATTTGGCATAAAAAAACAAATACGGAGAAATATTCGATTTTCCAAAGATTTTTTTTTATATTTCACTACTCCTAAAAATATTCTCGGTCCTTTATTATTGATTCGATTATACGACTCGGATTTTATTAATATCACGACCCTAAAAATGTTCTTTTTTTTTCTTTGGTATGTAAATCTCGTAAAAAACTTATACATATTGATTTTCCTTTTACATGGAAATTTTCGTTTTTTTTCCCAAAAAAATAAAAACGTTTGGGCCCTCCCCGAAAGATATTTGTAGATTTTGCCGTTAATCCGAAGGTCCAGATTTCAATTTCTATTAAAAATTGACGTCCACGAAATGTAAGGGGGCTAACTTTGATTTCGGCCAATCAGGAGCGAGGGTTTCGTTCACCGGCCAATGGGAGGGAAGGTTTTCGCAACTCTCGACGTGGTGTGAGAGATAGGATTGAGTGTTTAGGTTATTGATTCTTTTTATATTCTGCTAGTATCTTTGCATTAATTTTGGTTTTACCTATTCACCACCCATACTTTTCCTATTTACCACCCATCTCACAATTCTTAAAGTAAAAGTAGTTTCCAATTCTACTTTTTCCTAATTACCACTATAAAAGTCAAATCAAATTTGACTATAACTATTACTCCATATTTTGATGTCTTCTTCATTAATGCATTAAAAAACCATTAAAACAAAAACTACAAACCCTAAGTTAGGATTCTATTTAATCATAATACACCAAAATCTTTACTTCTTTAATTCATCGATAGTAAATCAGTGATTAATCTTTAAACCAATATTATTGAGGATTCCATTATTGAAAATTTAGGGCAAAATATCAAAACTTTAGATGAATCCAACATCCAACAAGAGTATATCAACTCTGCTGAAAACGCATTGAGTAGACTATATTTGGAGGTAAATAAGTGATACCTTAGGAATTTGTTTTGTTTTGTGTTTTTTTTTTTTTTTCATTTGAATTCGTTGAGCTAGTCTCATATTTCTGGACGACTAGAAAGAGTCATAGTAGTCCATATACAAACGACTACATTAAGGAATATTATGCTTTGTCCGGGCAATTGCATGGTTTTTTTTTTCTTTTTTTGTGTTACAGGTACTTCATAACCAAATAACAGCTCCTTCTCAACCTGAATCTATTGAACAAATTATTAATGATGAAGGACAACTATAATCTTTAGCTTAGTTAACATCTACAGTCGTCCAAAATGTGACGACCAGTTCATATGATACGGCAAAAAAATTGCAGTCGTTATTCAAGTGTTTAGTATTTGGAACGCCCAAAATGCAACTATGAAGTTAAGAGGATTACTACTCACCATCCAATGCCAACCACCAAGACCAACAGCCGTCTTAAAAACACCCTGAAGACCAACTAACACCGATTTCGTTCGATATTGGCCTGTAACAACAACTTTAGTATGTCTAGGAAGTACAGATAATTTATCAATTTCTTTACGGTAAGGAAATAATACCCTAGTAGTAGTTTGTGTTCCTAACATTTTGTCATTTTCTGGATATAAACTACTCCCTCCATATCTTCACTCAAATTCAACACACTAGTATTTCAAATTACCATGAAAACTCAATCTTATCACCAATCAAACCATTGAATTTAAACGCAAAACCCCACTAATTTCCATGTCCTCAATCTCTGGAAAAATACAAGAATTGGGACCAGTATTTGAATAAGTTTGAGAAAATTTAAGATGACCCATATTAAATGTTCATTAAGTGAATAAGAAATTGAATAACTTTATCCATTTTTTATTAATGAGGATGAAATAAAAAACACGAATTCTCTCGGTGGAGTTATTACTGAGAGAATTTTTTTTCCAAAATTTATTCAAATTCTCTCGGACGGAGAAGAGGGGTGTTCGTCCGCAGGTGGAGATAGAAGAAGAATTTATTTGGAAAGTGTTATCTAAGTGTTTAGTTTTCCGGTGGTTAAGCACTGGGTGTAAATAAAAAGTCAAATGAGTAGTAATTAGGAGATATCAAAAATTTAGTGGGTGGTAATTAGGATAATCATGGGTGGGAATTAAGGTGAGTGGTAAATAGGAAAAGTATGGGTGGTGAATAGGTAAAACCTTAATTTTTTATCATTTTCTGAATTTTTAGATATACCTGCGGAGTTGGCTGTTATGGGAAAATAAGGCTTAATTCGGTGTTTTGAGCTTCGAAGTGCCTGCGGTAGGTTTTGGACGTGAATTGGTGAAATTGACTGTTGTGGAATGTTGACCATCTACGTTATATAGCCATAAAAGATTGACCATCTATGTTCATCATCTTCGACATTTGGTTACTATTTTACGTGGAATGTTGACCATCTACGTTATATTAAAGTTTTTTCTTTTAGCCGCTTTCTACTGGATTATGGAACCAGACCCTCTCATCACCAGCAGAGTTGTCGATAGCTGCATGCAGGATTTCTTTCTCTCTTCCTTAATTTATTTAAGTAAAGTAATTTATGTATTGCTTTTCCATATATATTGCAATATATACTACCATATATTGCTTTTCCATATATATTATATCAAAAAAAAAAAATCCATATATATTGCTTGTCCATTGAAGAATCAATATACACATATATATATATATATATATATGGAATATTACAGCAGATAATTCACTTCACCGGAATGTTTTCTTTGGAAAGATATATAGTTATTGGTACAGGATTTGTAGAAGAATAAATCGAGGAAAAGTTTTGAAATTAACTTTTGAACCGATATCGAAAGAAAATACTAACAGTGACTAGTTTTCTACTCTGATCAGAGAAAGAATTAAGTGAGTTTTATTCTTTTCCTTTGTGAGGATTTCGATTCAGTTCCTATCGTTTAAGTCTGTATTGTCTCTGGAGGTAGTGATACCCATCGTAGAGGAGGAAGTCCTTTAAAGTCTTGTAAGTTGTTCTTATTCTATTTAATGAGATGAGTGCGTAGCTAAACCTATGTTATTCGCTCTATGCTTATGCTTGTGCTAAAATGGTCAATTAATTTGATTTTCTCCAACTGATTTCAGTCTACGGGATTTATTTTGTTAAAACAATAATTATTGTTGCTGACTTTGATAATGCATACTTACTGCGTATTACTTGTGTACTTCTGTAACTATATATGCATTGTTTTGATTCATACAACTACTAATGGTACTTGTATTGTTTCGTCAGAATGGAGATTTCTGGAGTTTCCCCTATTGATCGTAACTTTAACGAGTTGAAGGCTTTCAATGACACAAAAGCTGGTGTCAAAGGACTAGTTGATGCCGGAATTAAAAAAAATCCCCCAAATGTTTATCCGGACACCAGATGATCTAGATGATCAAGCAAAAGATTTACCCGTTCATGATGAGAGTACTGAGGTTCCCATGATAGACTTAGATTGCTTGGATCAGCGTCGTAAGGATATTATCAATGAGGTAAGGTGCGCATCAAAGACTTGGGGTTTTTTCCAATTATCGAATCATGGAATCCCTCTAAATTTGGCTAAGGAAATGATAGAAGGAGTTCATAAATTTCATGAACAAGATATGGAAGTGAAAAAACAGTTCTACTCGAAAGACGGCAGTACAAAAGTGCAATGCAACATCATTCTTGATCTTTACAAAGGAAAATCTGCTGATTGGAGGGATACCTTTCGTTGTCAATTTTTAAGTCCTGACCCTATCGATCCCCAAGAGTTGCCGGACAGTTGCAGGGACACAATGCTCGATTATGGGAAACGTATCATAAATCTAGGAGATACTCTTACTGAATTATTTTCAGAGGCTCTGGGGCTAAGCAAGAACCACCTCAAAAGCATCGAATGTAACCAATGTTTGACCATTAATGGTAACTATTATCCAGCATGCCCTGAACCTGAACTAACCTTAGGTACGAAGAAGCATGTAGACCCAATATTCTTCACTATTCTTCTCCAAGATCATATTGGTGGACTGCAAATTCTTCACCAAAACCACTGGGTTAATGTGAAGCCTATCCCTGGTTCTTTAATAGTAAATATTGGTGATTTCCTACAGGTAATTTTTTTCTTTTTGAACCCTAGCAGATTATGTGATTACTCATCATTTACTGTCGACACACATTATATGAATTCTGTTTATTTTTTTCTTTTGAGCAGCTTATCAGCAATGACAAATTTAAGAGCGTGGAGCATCGCGTTCTTGCTAACCGCATCGAGACAAGAGCATCAGTTCCATGTTTTTTCAAACCAAATAACACAAGGTTGTATGGCCCTATAAAGGAGTTATTCTCTGAAGAAAATCCGCGTGTGTACAGAGATACTACATTTAAAGAATACACCCATCATTTCCTTTCTAAAGGGCTTGGTGGTGAATCTGCTCTAAACCATTTCAAGGTGTAAAGCTAGCTAATGGTTAAACTGTTATTTTGATTATGGGAGGTCGTATATTTTTTTCTTCTTTTTGTGTTCCTGATTATTGCATATTGTTTTGGGTCTTCTATCCTTTTCTATTAGTTTGCACACAGATTTTGTTATGTGGTGTCGTACGAATTTATTGTGGAGAATGAGATTATTAATATCTTTGTGTTTCTTGGGGCTGTTATGAATTATTCCACAGTACGTGTATATAGCCCCCAATTGTGTGTTGTATAGTGATCATTGAGTTAAGTTTGGTGACCATGCATGACATGAACAGCTGCATGCCACACTTGGGAAGAGTTTAGAAGAGTGCAACTCCATCTTTGGTTTATTATTATTTGAATGTTTAGTTGGAGATCAATTAGCCGAAGAATCTCATTGTTTTGCTAATCTATGAACTATGCTACTCGACGTACTGGAGGATTCTACTTTCTAGTCCTTGACTTTTTCTACAAAAATGACCTTATAGGGGCCGTAATGCTTCAGAGTTAACATTTGCGACGACCTACAAGCTTAAGAAACAGTACCTAGGGCAATTGGAGTCATTAATCCTAGGGCCATGTATAACGAGAGAGACCTGTGAGCTACAAGGAAAAATTAAGACCTGTGAGCATCATTGCATCGATTTCGAGATCATTTGGAGTCTGATAATTACCCGCAAAGACGACGACCATCAAAGAGAAAGGCTATCGAGTTAATGCGCATTCTCAACTGATCAGTGCTTTTCTTGGTCCTTCATTTCTATCCCGACCCTTAATCTTTGATGGTTTCTAACGCCTGACAAAGATTGTCCTGTTCTATTTCGTCTAGTACCTCCTAGGCATAAATTATGAGCGAATATGGATACTGCCCCAACGAAACGATTTCTTTATAACTGGACAGATTCCTTCGATTCAGTTCATTGATGTGGGACAAGGAGGCGGATAATATTGACAGAATTTGCAAGGGGTTCTTTTATTAGAGTTTATCCTCTCTCTTTTTTTCTCACATTTGCCGAACTTTTCTACCAAACTTCTTTTTTAAAAGAAACGTTAAATTACTACCAAATGAACTGTAGATGCTTGACGATCATGCGTTGAGATTTAGTGCAAAATGGAACTATTCCGGCAGCTGGGATTACACTGGGATCATATTGAGTGTAATTAACATCCACATGCAAGTAGTTTTTACAGCCCAAATTAGGACTGTATGTCAGCTCTAAAATCTGGATTCCGGATGACACGTCACAAAAATACCTTAAATAATCCTGGCACTTTTAGGGGCGACCCCGAAAGAATTAGGGGCGACTTTTTTATTCCCAACCCATATACACCGTTAAGGGATGTCCAAAAACGCGGAGAATACGTCAATGCCCTTACACCATCGGAAGCAATTTTTTTCCCGATTATTACACAGAAATCGGAAGCTTAGTAACTATATTATACTACCGATTATTATCAATTTTGTGCCAAACTCGCATCCGGCTTCTATGACAATCGGAAGGGAAATAACCTCACGAGACTACCGATTATAGTAGATCCTAAATTCCCAAAATTGGTGATTTCGCCAAGAAAGAAATTTGGGGCAACTGTATAATCGGAAGTCTTATTAACTACCGATTATTCTAGTTCCCAAATTCGAAAAAAATGACATTTCTGCAAAAACAAAATTTGGGGCAACTGTATAATCGGAAGTCTTATTCACTACCGATTATTCTAGTTCCCACATTCTAAAAAAATGACATTTCTGCAAAAACAAAATTTGGGGCAACTGTATAATCGGAAGTTAAAATACTTCATTTGACTACCGATTATACAGTTGCCCCAACAAAATACAAACCGTTGGAACTCTAAACTGTATATAAGGATTGTATCCTTTTACTCTCTATGGAACACAAATGCCTTTAAACTCTCTCCAACATCATCTTCAACATAATGGCCCAACCATTCATTAATCCTACGGAGTTCACCATTGAAGAAGATTTATCTTTATGTAGGCGCTATGTTCAATTCTATCCGAGACGAGGAGAAGAACGCAGGCAAGGAGGCATAATGAGTATGAGTTATTTGGGGAAAATTCACGAAAAATTCTGCGACGACACCGGTAACCCAAACAACCGTCACTCCGCTGATCTTTTCTGCCGAGTTGGTTCAATAAATGGACACGTCCAAGAATTCGTCCATTTAACTTATCTTGTGAATCAATATCGATTGAGGGGTGAAACCAATGATGAGGTTATAGAACGATCTCTCGGGGAATGGCGGAGATGGAAAAGATCAAGCTTCCGTTATGAAGCTCATTTTAGAATCCTTAGGGCGATGGAAAGATTTAATCCGTTTAGGACTCGTCCAACACGTCCACGACGCTAATCACAATACCTTGTAATAGAATTGAGGGAGTTCAATGTAAAATTATGATGATGTGTAGGTGATATTGTTATGAATTTCAAAATATTTATGAAAATCGGAAGTTTTAATTGTTGATCTAACTACCGATTATACTCCAACGGCTAGTTCGTTCAAAAGAAACTAGCCGTGCCTCGAAAACCACATACAATCGGTAGGTAAGACATATTGAGAAACCTCCGATTATACTACTCTAATGAAACTGAGAACTCTGTTGACAAAACAACCTATAATCGGAAGTATATAACAATACATGTTTACCGATTACGAATAATCGGGTGATTTGTTCAAACATTTACTACCGATTGTGGGTAATAATTGTACGCAATTTCAGTACAGTCTTGTAAAAGTACGCATCAACGGCCATATTTTCAAAAAAAAAGAGACGTTGGGACTCTCATCTATATAAGGAGGGTAAACTCTTCTTATTTATGCACCAAACAACACATATATAACATTGTGTATTCTACAAATAGATTTTCCATCGTCTACTCTTGTGAATTCATTCTATATCTCAACTTACAAGCATGGCAACGTTTGATGCAGATGAAGATTTGGTCATTGTGAAAACATGGTATCGTGAAACAAGACGTGAAGATGTCATAGCAGGAAGGTTAACACCCGAAGTCTTTTGGGCGAGGGTATATAGCCAATTTGTGTGAGAGCATGGAAATCCAAAGCAAAGATCACTCCAACAAGTTCATGATCGTTTCCGACTTGTCCAAAAAGGGGTAAATGATTACATAACGATACAAAAGAGGATGTTTAACACTAGCCACTTAAGCTTGTCGATCCAACAATTTGTAAGTATAACGCTCGGGTGTTTAATCTTTCTTACTAAAACGAAATTGACATTATTTTTTGTTTGTTTATATAGGAGACACTCGCAAAAAGACAGTACTTAGTGGAAAAGGGTGAAGAATTCACTTATGATGGAAGTTATGAATTCTGAAGTCCGTCAACAAAGATAAATGTTTTTCTGCTGGTTACAATCGGAAGTTATTATTTTATATTGTCTACCGATTAGGGAAGATTTTCACCTATTTTTTCAGAATTTGGTGACAATCGGAAGTTTATGCAGTATGTTGTCTACCGATTCTGGGAAGATTTTCAGCTTTTTGTCAGACTATGGTGACAATCGGAAGTTTATTCAATATGGTGTCTACCGATTCTGGGAAAAATTTACATTTTATTTTTTGTCAGAGTTTGGTGTTAATCGGATGTTTATATAATATGTAATCTACCGATTCTGGGAAAAAAATTTCAGTTGTTTTATCAGCCTTTTAATCGGAAGATAAGTTCAAAAAGTTAATAACCGATTATAATATTGATTGAGTCTGTTTACAAAAAGCTTGTATAATCGGTTGATATATTAAAAATATAACTACCGATTATAGCTTTAGACTTCACAAAGATTTTCCACAAAATTCCAAAAAAAATATGTACAAATAGGGCTTTCCAAAATACATCTTTCAAACATAACAATCATTGATCTTCATCATCCGAGGGAACCAATTCCGGTAGGCCTTCCGGGAAATCCACCTTCATGACGCGATCCCAATCCAACATGTTGGTCTCATATTGTTTCAACCAATCGTTACAATGATTCGTTGGGAAGTAATCGCTCCAACCAGCCAACGGAGGTAATGGGCAATCCATCTTTACTCTTAAACCGATAAAATGCATCTCATTCACAAATTCCATAACAATTCTTCTATCTTTAACCGATTGATCGCAAACCGTCCTTGTAGGTGTAAACGTATTAGAATGTCCATACCTAGGAGGAACAAAGAAATGTACCACGCAATTCAAAGCGTCCGCTAAGAGATATCCACATTTAGGCATTGTCATCCAATACTTGGATCCGATTGTCTTCAATCCCTTTCGGCACTTTACACGCGCAACAAAGTCTTTGAACTCTAGTTATTTGTCGTGCCTATCTCCTTCCTTCATCATCTCCATATATAAATCCTTGTCCTTTATTAGTTGTACCGCCATCTTAGTTCTTAAATTTTGCCATTGGGTGACATCTTCGTTCACCGCCTCTCCAAAGTAACCAATTTGTTCCGAGGCGACGTGAAACCCGCAATTGCCATCCCCATCAACCTCGTCGGTGGACAAAACAAATGGAACAATGAGTGGAGGGAGTTGTTTCATATACTCTTCTATAATCGTATACCTTGATCGTGTTGGTCTTCCATGAAAATCCCTAGGACAACGAAGAGTACCATACTTATCTCTTATAGTCACCATTTCCGTTGAATGTGTTTGTGGCGAGTCGCTCATTTGATCAATAACTACGGATCTAGTTTGGGTCTCCACTAACACAACTTGTTCCACCGCATCGACTTGACTTACTTGAAAAGGTTTCTTAGAGACTTTTGGACTTCCATTTTGATATTTTCTTGGACGACCTCTTTTCTTTGGTTGCGGCTCATCTTCAAATTCGGCTTCCGAACGCTCATGCCGACACAATATTCTTTTATTAGACAAATGATCCTTTAATTCTTTTCTTTCAATGGTCCTCGACACTTCGGTGTTTGGCCTACCCGCCCCCTTATGCTTAATAGGTTCATCAACCTCTTTTAAATGAGGGTGAAGAGCTTGTTCCAAATCATGCATCAATATTTGCTTCTTGGCGCCATTTGTTGTAGCATAACGCTCGGCTATTCTTGCACACAATTCCGACTCCATGAACGACGGACCATTGACTACGGGTGTGCTTGGAGTGAAATTTAATTGCTTCCAAAATGGATGAATATCATTGATGTCAATCACATCGACGTACCTACCCATTTTATGACGACATGGGAGACCAATACCTATCATATCCTTGCAAACACAAACCGTATTCTCGCCATCGTTAGCTTTATACAACTTCAATTGTTCTATCATGTGATTTATTGCCCAACGTGAAACTTTATGAACAATGCCCCTTAGAAGCAATCTTTCCTCTTCGTGTTCCGTAGGGAATTTATGTACACTAAATTGCATAGAAGCCTTAATCTTTATGAGATCACGATTGGTGAATTCATGGATTTCTTCTTGGATCGACACAACTCCATTTTGACTACCTAGAAGTATTTTCTTTAATCGGCCATGAGACTGATGCGTGTCGTAACCACAACAAATTAATCAAGATATTTCCACCTAATTAACAAGTAATATAGTGTAGTCAAGTTCGTTCCCACGAGGAGCAAGAGATTCTAGTTGTAAAATTGTCACGAAAAGGGGGGATGTATAAAGCAAAAGAAAGTAAATAAAGCAATTAAAAGTTAAAGTTGAAATCAATAAGAGAGACGAGATCAAGGAATCCTACTTCGTTACGAAACAATGAATCAAGTTATGTTCTTTTCTACTTGTTATTAGTCACAAATTATCACCAACCGTAGGTAAAGCAAACTAGATCAGTGCTAAACCCCTAAATCCCTTGTATCACGGACACGGAAGTTCTCGACTACCGGATTCTATTTACCAAACCACCTAGTAGTAGATCACTCTAGATGTAATTTAAATAAATGCATTAAGATTTATGAACTTATTAGGTCAATATTAGTAGTTGGACTCTTAGATCAAGGTCTACTTGCTAACGTTGTTTTCACACACAATTGCTCCACGTAATCCCTCCATGAGGTCTCGTGTTTGCTACTTATGTAAAAAGTCAAGAAACGATTACTTATCCCCTAACTTTCACTAGCTTTAGATCAAATTAATAAATCAATTTAGTTGGCCACCCAAACAATCTATCAATCAATCATGAATGTCATTAAGATCATTCCTATTAGTAAAAACAAACGATAATTATGTGAAAAAACTTCAAGATAGAATTGAAAACAAAAACTTAAATCATATTAAGAACTAGGAATTCATCCTCAATCAATAATAAAATTAGCTACTCATGTTAAAGAGTTCACACAAAGAATAAGAAAAGAAAAGTGTTGTGTGTGTGAGAGGTGTGTAAAA
Source organism: Papaver armeniacum (assembly GCA_023531295.1). Lineage (NCBI taxonomy): Eukaryota > Viridiplantae > Streptophyta > Magnoliopsida > Ranunculales > Papaveraceae > Papaver > Papaver armeniacum. The sequence continues at coordinate 139,684 of JAJJWW010000941.1, read as the reverse complement.
GATGTAGAAAACTTCTCTGTTTATAGGCTTCAATATTCTCCAAATCTTCCAAGGAATAGAATCCTTTTCCTTTAGCAATTCAATTTCCAAATTCAAGTCTTTCTCTTCTTCCATCTTCTCTTTCCAAGTTTGAGCCAAATTCTCCATCCAATTCCTAGTCCAAGTATTCACACCCATGAGAGAAGTCCATAGAAAATTCTGGATTTTTGGCTCATGGAAAAAACGGTATTATGGACGGAATCCTGCCGGAATAGTCGCCGCCGGCCACCTGAGAATTCTCTCCGTCAGTGGAATATTCGACGGCATATTCCGTCAGTCCACGTTAGGACTAACGGTCAAACAGTCAACCGCTTGATCAACTGTTAGTCAAAGGTCAAGGGAGAAGAGAGTCAGCCACTGAGTTAGCAGTCTTAGTCGGCTGAGTGGTCTGAGTTGGGTCAGATCGGCTCATCGGGATCGTTCTGGAACGGTCATCACCGGCACTGAGTCGACTCGCCGTAATGGAAAACCTACTGAAGTTCCTCGGTTTGTTTCGGGACGTTTCCCGTGCGATTTGTGCCTTTCTATTCTTCAATTCTGCACAATTCCTAGGCATACATCTATGTTATTTAATCACCACAATTGCCGCTTCAAATGGCTTCAATTCGCACCAATGTAGCATCATTTCATACTTGCAATCAACGAAGATCGTTCCATTCACATTTCCTATGCAAAGAAGAATAAGCCATAATCCATTCCCGCAATCCGAACCTTCTCGAGCTTCCACCGCATACAATTCAATCACAACCTGACATCATCATCACTCCAAGCTCGATTCCTCCTTAGCCAAACCATAAATCGAATCCATCTTCTTTGTCGATTGCACTCAACCGCAATTGCAGCTCTCATCTCTCGATTCTCGGTTCAAGAAGCTTCTCTCGGAGTTGAATACCAAAACCCATTCATTCACTCTTCACCTCAGACCCCCAACAACACTAACTTCATTGCAACATATCCTAAACCGAACCCAATCTTCATTATCATCTCTGCCTATTAGTTTCTCAATACTCTCAATCTGTTCTATCTCTCGTACACAGCACATACATACGCAGCTGCGCCTCCAATCCGTCTCAATTTCAACAACAGAGCTAATTCCTCCAAATTCCTTGAATCGCCATGAATCCAATCTTCACCCACAGTCGATCTTTATCAATTCTTCTCGATCGAACAATAGCAGAACCATTCTTAGCTAACACTGATTCAAACCTCTTATCGATCTGCTCTAACTCAAGAACAATCTTCAAATCAACATCGAATATCAACCCCAATCCAAATTTAGTTCATACCCATCTCACAGCACCACCATCCCATCTTCACAGCACCACCAGAACCCATCGCAGCAGGAACTCGGATCTCAACCACCAATTTCCTTTTGTTCTTCATAACCTTTAATCATCACCGTCTCAATCTCTCTCAGCAATCGATCCCATCTCCAATTTCTATCAACCAACCCATGAACTTATCTTCAATCATAATAGCCCATCTTCTCTGTTCAACGAAAATCAACAACGTCGAGTCTTCTTGTTCATCACCGATCTCGGTTGAATCAACCCTAATTCCATTTCTTTATCAACAGATTCGATCCAATCTTCTCTCTCTCTACTCAAACACAAAGACACCGGCCCATTGTTTCTTTCTTGATCGGTTTCTATTAATTCTTCCTCATCGATCCCCATTTAGTGATCTTCTCAATCTCTCGAATTTTCACCTCTCAATTTTAGACACAAACCATTGTCCGGGTTTTATTTCTCAATGATGATTGACCGAAATGAGAGAAAGAACTCTCGAATTTAGGGTTGTATAGTGGGTTTGGATTTATCCACCCAACCGTATAAGAACCATCAAGTTGGCAAGTCCCCTTAACCTCATTTGGTTTGTGTTTAATACTCCTCCAAAAGAATCGTCCCTTAACCTAGGCTAGGCTCCCGGATAGTGTTCGCTGTGAAATGACAATTTTGCCCTTTTGGCTCAAATAGGGTGATTTCTTCTTCTTTTCCTCCGTGCGACTCCAAAGTAGCTATAAAACTCAAAACAAGCGTAAAATACATAATTTACAAGAAAAATAACAAAGAAAGCATAAACTACTAGATAGTAAATTAGGTGTATTCTACACCCTATCAGAGACCCCTCCGCAATGCTTGTCGCCTCGTTCTTGAAGTTATGATATTCATATGTCCATGCATACACAAACCTCTCCTTAATCGGTAACCATTGTGTTTTACAATACTCAACGGGTTTTGGGTAGTCCTTGTAATATTCTTCCTCAAATTTCTTCAAGTTCCTTTCGTAAATTTCCTCGGTCATTGACCAAACGATCTTGTCCCATGCTTTCATGAACGATCTCCAAATTATCCCATCCTCCTTCCATTTTTCATCAAATAACCTCTTCTCTTCCTCTCGTTCTTCCTCGGTTAATTTACTAATGCGCTCATCCTCTTCCTTGACCTCTTGGTACCCTTCCTTGGTTTTTTAGCTTGGAAATGGCGATGGCAATTGTGTCCGAGGTTGCATTGAATGTGCCACGTCACCCAAGTTTCGGCTCTTCAGAAACACTACCGCTATTGCATGCATTAAGGCTTGATCGTTATCCGTTACAATAACCCTTGGAAAATCATCCCCATTGTAAATGGACCTCGGCGTCTCCAAAAAGCATCCAAATGAAACTCACGTTGTTCTCATGATCCATTAAACCCCATGCAATCGTAAACGTGTTTTTGTCCAAGTGTGACAAGCAATGTTCAACAACGGCATGTTATATTTGTTTGTCTTGTAAGTGGCATCTATCAACAGAATTTGATGAAAACATTGAGCCAATTTTATCATTTCTGGATGTGCCAAGAAAATACGTACCACTTTACCATCATTTTCTTCCGTTCTCAACGTGTAGTCGTGTAACTCGGCCTAACCACCTGCGATTGTTGCATGACCGTTCTACCATCCCATTCCGTCCTTTTGATCGTAGCTAGGGCCGACTTAATTGTAGATAAAGAAGACAAGTTGTCGGGTCGTCCGCCTTTATTTTACTTAAGATCGCACTTCGCCTTTTGGATACGCATAGACCTCACCGTCTCCATTTTATGTGCTTTTAACTTCGCAACCATTACATGTCCAATAAGAGTATCCGGATCATCGTGGTTGTGACAACCATTAGCAACTTTAGACATTTTCCAATCTTTACTTTCCTTACCATCGGGATTATAGAAGACAATCTTAAATGGGCATCCAATCTTCTTCGTATGAGTTCGGTACTTCTTTCTCTCCGTCTTCCTTACATACTTATTATTCTTTCCCTCGTGACTCTTCTTCTCCCCACCTCGCTCACATACCATTTCAAACCGAATATTCTTAACGCAACGGTTTTGAACTACCACGCACATCTTCTCTTTTGCCTTGTTCATAAGCCATTCCTTGGCCTCCTTCTTACTTCCAAATATCTAAATGGGCATATTACAAAACAAAAATAATAAGCATAACCATCTAACATACACGATTAGAAAAATAAAAGATAAATCATGACCATACCAAATCGTTTGCATAGTGTAGGGAAGTATCAGGCCTCAAATAATAATCGTCATCAACCGCTCACAACAGCCTACGCACAACAACAACAAGTTATGCATTAGCAATTGGAAGGAAGTTTAGATAATAAGTAAACGATTGTAACACAATCGGTGATTTAATACTATACAACGTAACCGATTATAATAAATCGGTAGTCATGTACGCATATAGTCTACCGATTAACGACATACAGAAATGAACAATTCTTTTGTGTAAAAACCTTCAATAATCGGAGGGACTATAAATTCATGAACCAACCGATTATTATATACCAATAATCGGACGTTTATTCATGTAGAAAAATTCCGATTATGAGAAATCGAAGCTTTCAATTTGGGGATTTTTTTCATATTCGGCATATTAATACATCAAAATATACCCGATTATTGATAATCGGTAGATATGTTACTAAATTAACTACCGAATATATGTCGTTCATGTCATTCAATGCATGCGAAATCGAATTTTCACGTTCGAAAACACACACAAACGCACGTAACATGGATAACATGGGTATTAGAGTTTGTTAACAACATACCCGTATGTTTGATGAATCGTTAGCTTCGATCTCGGGTGATTCTCCATTTTCTTCCATGAAAGCGTTGTCTAGGGTTTCATCTCCATCAAAGTTTGGATCATTCAACATATACCCCAAATCGTCATCTCTAAACGGTAGTGAACCTTGAAATTCAACAACTTCACGTCCTCCTTCTTCGTACCCATCCATGTTTATGGAAGTTGGCAAAAATCGGAAGTTGGCAACATATACCCACTTCTTCTTCTTTTTTTTCTTCTTCTTCTCTCACTCAATCGGGAGTTACCTCGCGATGAGTCAATTTTTTTTTCCAAACACTAATATATAGACCTTGATGTAACTACCGATTACAGAGTTTGCTACCGATTATTGAGTGAAACTACCGATTATTGTTTTGGCTACCGAATATTATAGTTTTTTTCAAAGGTTGAATCCCTGAACACTTATAATCTGTAGTGTATAAGTTTTATCATCTACCGATTATGTCAGATTGCAAATTAAAGCAAATAAGGATTTTAGAAAAAACTCATTTAGGGGCAACCTATAATCGGTATGTTTTGGAACCTATATTCCGTACGATTATGGCTACTTCCAAATCACGAACCACATGGTTAGGCCTGGCTTTGTACCCTCTTAACCTATGGATTTTGGCAAGGGTTCGATCTGGGTCTCCTTACAATCGGTAGTTTATTAAGTTGAGTAGACTACCGATTATGGTAGATTTCAAAATTCATCAAATGAAGGATTTTAGAAAAAACTCATTTTGGGGCAACCTATAATCGGTAGGTTGTGGAACCTATTTGGCCTACGATTATGGCTACATCCAAATCACGAACCATATGGTTATGCATGGCTCTGTACACTCAAAACCTATGGAATTTGGCAAGGGTTCGATCTGGGGCTCCTTATAATCGGTAGGTTGTTAAGTTGTCAACTCTATTGATTATGGTATATTTCAAATTCCCTTACATGAAGGATTTTAGAAAAAACTCATTTTGGGGCAACCCATAATCGGATGGTTTGGTAATATATTTAACTCCCGATTAACGCCGCATCCAAAACACGAACCAAGTGGTTATGGTCATTGAGTGCACTCAAAACCTATGAAATATGGCAAAGGTTGGATCTCGGGGCTCGTTATAATCGGTTGTTTATATAATTATATACCCTATCGATTATGGTATATTTCAACATTCATTACGTGAAGGATTTTAGAAAAAACTAAATTTGGGGCAACCTATAATCGGTAGGTTGTGGAACCTATTAGGCTTCCGATTATGGCTAGATCCACAGCTCAAGCCAAGTGGTTATGGTTGGCTCTGCACCCCTCAAAACCTATGAAATTTGGCCAAGGTTGAATACGGAGATCCTTATAATCGGTAGGTATAGTTTCAATTTAACCTACCGATTCACCTTTAACCTGCCGATTATGGTGTTGGCTACCGATTATATAAGGGCATATCAGCCATTTCGAAAAATCGAAGATAAGGGGTAGCTTAGATTTACGTTTGGGTGACCTTTTTTGTCTTTTAGTGTCGCCCCTAATTCTTTCGGGGTCGCCCCTAAAAGTGCCAGGTAAATAATCACTAAATAAATCTAATATTATTGCTCTAAATTTCTTAAGATATACTGTATTAGGAAATTTTCATTAAGAAATTGTGAATGTGAGTTTGATAGGGAAACAAATTTTTTTTTCCTAATACGTTACATGCCACCTATCATCACCTTGGTAGTGGTTAATACTTCCAAAAATGTTCTGTTGGCTTGTAATTAATACGTATAATATAAGAGGAGATCTTTTATCATTTTAATTAATACGTACCATAATTTAAGTGAGATATGTAAGGAAATTAACATATTCTGAGGATTCTCTTCCTTGTATGTTTCGGTCGATGTGGAGATTTCTACTGGTTTTTCAACCTCATTCATGTGCTACATACTGTGACAGAGAAACTCATAAGCTTACTCTCGTGGCTTGAAGATAATTATATCGTAGTCATTGGAGTCATAAGCTTACTCGTGGGTTGAACATAATTATATTCTAGTCATTGGAGCTTCGAACCTTAATTTGTATAGGCGTTTATTATTGATATTGTTTTGCATTGCGATTCGAGGTAGGTTTTCTATCCTTTTATGGCTTTTTCGTATTAGTTCTGTGGTTGTTTAGCTAGTGAGTCTTGCGCATGTGGGTTAGACTTCTATCAGACCTAAAACAAGAGCTGAACTCCATGGTTTTTTATGATCAAAGAATCTTGTTAGTTATTCAATGGTAAAATTGTTTTCTTTTATATATATGGATGGAGGTGAGTATATGCTTTCATACACTACATTCTTATGTTGATGTAATCTAGGAGACGAAAGAAGAAGAGGAAGAGAAGAAATGGAGAGCCTGGGAGGATTGGATGAATCCATGACAAGATCATCGCAGCACGGGGGTCTTAAAACCATGCCCTTTATTATTGGTATGTGTTATGTGATGTTTTTGATAATCAACGTGTATCTTGTAAGTGGTTGGTTGGAACCAATTCTCGAACTTATAATAGTTTTTCTTTGTTTCAACAGCCAATGAAGCATTTGAAAAGGTTGCAACTTATGGACTGACGGCGAATATGATTTTATACTTAACCGGAGCTTTTAATATGGATGTTGTGATGGGTGCACAAGCTTTGTTCTTATGGACATCCATATCATACTTTTTACCGATCTTTGGAGCTTTGGTTTCTGATTCATACTTGGGTAAATTCAAGGTCATCGTTCTTGCATCACTATCTAGCCTCACAGTAAGTAAAAAATTTATCATCTGTTTGACATATTAAATATTGGGCTCGTTACCTGAATGCATTAAGCTTATTACTACAAACCACGACTCAGATTCTGTAGAGAAAACTCATACATTCTTCCAACTTGCAGGGGATGGTTATACTTTGGTTAACAGCAATGATTCCATCAGCATCACCTAGGGAAGGCGAAAAAGCCACGCCAGCCCAACTTGCTTTGCTATTTTCATCATTTGGGTTCATGGCAATTGGGGCTGGTGGTATTAGACCGTGTTCAATTGCATTTGGAGCCGATCAATTTTACAAACCAGAAAACCCTGGAAATGAAGGAGTTTTACAAACTTTCTTCAATTGGTATTATGCATCAGTCGGAGTTTCAATCATGGTCGCCGTTACTATTATCGTTTATATTCAAGATCATAAAGGATGGAAATTTGGGTTCGGCATTGTAGTTCTACTAATGTTATTATCCACTGTCTTGTTCGTCTTGGGTAGTCCATATTATGTCAAGGTGAAGCCAAATAAGAGTTTGTTTATAGGATTTGCACAAGTCCTTGTGGTGGCTTGGAAGAACAGGGATCTTGTATTTCCTCCAACGGATGCTATTCATGCCTGCAGATACATGTATCATCACCATAGAGGTTCAGAATTGGTCGCACCAACTAACAATCTAAGGTACATAAATATATAGCTTCCTGAAATCCCGGTTCATTATCATTTCGAACAAAGCTTATATAATTTGCCTAATTCCTTGCCTGGTCACATGCATGTAGGTTTCTAAACAAAGCTTGTATAATCAAAAATCCTGATGAAGAAAACTTGAAACCAGACGGGTCAACTAGAAAACCGTGGAGCTTATGCACAGTGGATCAGGTTGAACATCTCAAAGCATTAATGAGAGTAATTCCTATATGGTCAACCGGGATCATGGTTAGTGTAATAGTCGGCCAGAATTCGTTTTTCGTACTTCAAGCAAAAACTATGAACAGACATATAACCTCAAGCTTCCAATTCCCAGCAGGCTCCTTTATGGTTTTCACAATCCTAACTTACACAATATGGTTAGTGGTATGTGATAAAATCATCGTTCTATTGGTATCAAAAACCACGAAACAAAAAGGTGGACTTACCGATAAACAACGGATGGGTATAGGAATACTACTTGTATGTGCAGCAATGATAGTATCCGCCTTCGTGGAAAGTATTAGGCGCAAAAGAGCAATTGAACATGGGATGTCAAAACTTGTTCATGCCGTGGTCGATATGTCAGCTTTTTGGTTAGTACCGCAACATTGCTTGATTGGAGTAGCTGAGGCTTTTAATTTTATAGCACAAATCAAGTTTTACTATACTCAATTTCCTAAAAGTATGGCTAGCATTGCTGTGGCTCTTTTTTCAGTTGGAACGGCTGTTGGAAACTTGGTTGGAAGTTTGATAGTCAAGATTGTGGATAAAGCTAGTAAAGGAAGTGGAAGTGGAAGCTGGCTTTCAAATAACTTAAATCAGGGCCATTATGATTATTATTACTGGCTTCTTGCTGTTTTGAGCTTTGTTAATTTTTTATACTTTCTTGTTTGTAGTTGGGCTTATAGTAGTGAGGACAATGCAGAAGGAATTAGGGTTTTAGATGATGAAGGGGAAGAGGTGAAAGAGAAAAACATGCATGTCTAGCTATCATTTTTCCTTTTGGGCTATCATTTTTTCTTTTGGGGTTTGGCAAATATCATATCAATATTCAAAATTTGAAATTTGAATTTTGAATTTTCGAGACTAATTTTCTTTTATAGTTTGAGGCATATGGATTTCTTCATCTACTCAATAAAGAAGATAAGGGGTGTCTAAAGTGTGTTACAATATTAAATTACCCTTTACACAAACCTTAATAATTTTATTTATATCTTATAAACAAATACAAAAACCTTAATCATCTCTATTAACAAACTTTAATCAAATCCTTTTTTTTTTCATGAATATCAAAACTAAAACTTAATCTCATATAACAATTCAATTTTATTTTATTTTCAAATAATATTTTCAGCGACAAAGAATTCAAGTGATTGAGTTATATAACTTTACTCTGTTCCTTTGAAGAGAGAGATTCATCAATGATTTAAGTATAAAACTCTGAAATTTCCTCATCAAATTTTTCTAAAAATCAACCACAATCAGTTGTTATATGCATTAACGTATACTAATTGTTGTTGATGTTCATCAAACACGAAGAACATTACCCAGAATTGGTGGATATGGTACACCTACATAAGCTGATTCTGGTGTTGATGTTCTTCGTATTTGATGAACATCAACAACACTTGGTATATGTTAATGCATATATCAACCAAAACATTAATCATGTTTGAATTTTTACACAAACCCTGAAATTTTTATCTTTATATTATAGAGCATGCAAATACGAGTTGAACGCGAAAAGAATGTGGTCATTACGACATTGGACGAAGAAGTTATGAGCAAAACAGTCGAAGAAATGCCCAGATTTACAATCGGTTGACCTGGACATTTATGTAAATCGATAATAGCAAAAAAAAAATATACAAAAAACTCTTGAATTTACAATCGGTCGACGTTCTAAGTCTTATACACCAATTTTTAAAATCGGTGTATGATCAGTGCATGAACACATACCGATTTGGGTTGAGATTTTCCAAAAAAAAAAAAAAAAAAAAACGGAATTTTTACATGTTTTGATGATAATTTAAGATTAGTTGATTTCTAGGTTAACATGATTAAACATAAATTAATCACCCAAGTTAACACTAATTAATCAGGGATAAACTAGGTATTAAGTAAAATAGTTGGCTAAGGAGTTATGTGAAATTACTTCCTAATGACCATTTTGTCTTTTAGTGATAGGCCTCAAATAATTCATGTATAGGCCTCAAACTAGGGAGGCTTAATTTTGGAGCAATGTAATAAAACTCAATCACGGATGACGAGAGCTGAACATGTTAAAAGTAACTCTTTGTCCAACAACCTATAGACAAATGTCTTAACCATTAGCCTAATTTAATTAGGGTTTGGGTCGTAGATTTTGGTACCCTTTACTATTTGGGTCCTAAGTTTGTTCGTTATAGTGTTTGGGTCCTTGACCCCGTCCTTGTTTGCTATTTTGGTACCCTTTACTGAGATGTTGAAGTCATTAGAGTCCCAAATTGATTTGGATTAATGAGTCATGTATAAAGTCGAATTTGCAGAGACGAACTGAGCAATAAAAGGGGGCAGTACATCAACAATAAACAATCTCTTCGTCACCAATATTATGCCCTCCAACTTTTTCAAAAAAACTCCACAAAGATGACCCATTAATGACAGCCACCACCTCTTCCATCTTAACATCCAACCACCCATGTATGTTTGGATCTATATAGTGGATATCCTTTGGACAATATATTATTACGTCATTTTTCTGTTATGTTGCTCTCTAGTCTATTTTTCAATCCATATATATCTTACTCTCTATAGTAGAAATTGTACCCGAGATTGCATCATTTGTAAAAAAGTTTGTAAACAAATCCTTCCATTTAAAATTCAAGAAAAAATTGATAACACAAATTTATGAATTAATTGAAAATGGGTTCTTTGAGTTGTTATTGAATAGACAACTTTTTTAGGAATGATGATGATGAACATGGATTTTTGAGCCAAATGTTAATTAGATTTTCCCGATTAATAAGATTTAACAAACTAAAGTTTACCATAACTAATTATTTAACTAAAAACGCTAGTTGACTAACGAGGTCAGGGACCCAAACACTATAACATACAAACCTAGGACTCAAACACTAAAGAGTACTAAAATCCACGACCCAAACATTAACTAACTCTTTACAATTTAAGAATCTTAAGACAATGTCCATAGTTCATACACGGGGGTTCACTATAAAGAACCATGGGTTCATTACAAGTCTTTATTTATTTATTTATTGGTCTTTTGCTGCTATCCTAGGATTGATTTCAGAAAACCTAAGCAACTCAAGATAATTGACAAAGTACCCCACGATTGATAGCTTCCCTCAATGCAATCACTTTGATCCCCACCCTCATCGAGAGACTCAACCTGAACCATCAACTTAAACTCATTTTGTCTGATTCAAGTTCCTTATTAAGAAAGTAATATATCATGTTAAATAAGTTGAACCTTCCAATTAAACTAAACCAATTAGTACGAGTGTATTTATCACTCTGTGTTAGCCTTTATCATTCCTGTGTGTGTAGTCAATTTTGTTTCATTTTCCGTATACAATTATTACAATTATTTCTTTTCTGTTTTTTATTACAGCCGGCTAAGTCAGCTTGTGTAACCTGCCTTTCTATATAAAGCTTGTATCTTCTTGATTCATCTAATAAGAATTTTAATCTTTCTCCTTCACCATTTCTCTACGGTATCAGATTTGATCTGTGCCTGATAACCTTTTTCTTGCTTCCGCCATTAAACTTGTAACTTTCCTTGAATTTTATTTCAGTAATTCGATATGGAATCAAACATTATATTGCCAAAGTTACTTTACACACTATTGCTAATGTAATGTCCCTTGACTCCCTTCAAAACTTCAAGATCACAATTATTTCACCTGGAAATATCTTTTACTTATTCAAGCGTTACAATGTCCTTGGTTACATAGATGGATCTTAACTTTGTCCAAAAAAATTTGTTTATGCTCTAAGAACTGCTAATCCTGATGATACTGCCAACCCTGAGTGGATACGATGGAATGAAGAAGATCAAACTCCCATCATGTGGATTCAATCATCAATTTCCTGAAATCAATTGAAGAAAGATTTGCTTCAATTTCTTCAAGTCATGTGATTTAACTCAGAATATAGCCCCCATCTCTTAAACAATGTAATACTTCCATGATCACTTATCTTAATGAGATCAAGAAGATATATGATTCTTTATATGTTGTTGGATCTCGTATTACTGATTCTGAAATGATTGTGGTGTTTTTAGTGGACTTGGATCTACTTTTGATTCTCTATCTACATCCTTCCGAGTTAGAAATCCTTCAGTTAATATAGAAGAGTTACACAATCTTTTTGCTTAATTAGTGAAGAAATCGTATTACCAGATTCTAAATAAGCAAAAGCTTTTGTTGCTTTTAGAGCAAATAGACCTTTCTTTCCTAATAATTCTAGATCTAATTATCACCTTGCATCAAGACCACCATTTCGACCATATTTCAACCTTATGCTTTTTTTCCTAGTACATCCTTTGCAGCAACATTTCCTATTAGGAACAATACCACAAATCCTCTAAACAGAACTTCATCCTCATCCACTACTTCTAGGGTCAATACTTCTGGTATGAGAACTTATAGACCAACTTTTCAAATATGTTTCAGGTTTGGTTATTCAGCTGTAAAATACAATCACCATATGAGTTTTGCTTATTAAGGGAGGAAAACTCCACAAAATATTCATGTTATGATGGAAACACCTGATGTTCTTAGAAAAAATCCTTGGTACTATGATTCAGGTTCTACAACACATATTACTTATGCTGCTTCATAACTTCAAGATTTTCATTCTTACACTGGTATTGAGAAAATAACAACTGCAAATGGTGAAGGTATGAAAATTTTTGATATTGGTACGTCTACAAAATTCTTGATGACAAATTTTATTAGATTACCTAGAATTTTACATGTACAATCTGCTTCTCATAAATTGTTGTCAATACATAAGTTTATTGGAGATAATAACTGCATTATAACTACATTTAGCATCTGCACCAACCACTACTTCAGAGGATGCTAATACTGCTTTGTTTGTTGTGCAAGTTTCACCGCTACTTCATATGCGCCTTGGACACCCATCCTTTTAGTACATGTGAGGAATTAGTCATTTGTTACCCAGTTAGTCATATATCATCTTATAAGCCTTTTGTTTGTAGAAATTGTCAGTTGGGAAGAGCACTCAGTGTTATTGGATAAGGGCACCTAATGGGCATTATTACTCATTTGTTAATCTTGAAAGAGTTTTTTAGTACTAATCCTATATTTTCTGTGTGTTGGAAGATACAAGGTTAATTAGGATAAGAAAACATATGCTAGCTATTTTAGTCAATGGAAAATTTCTTATATCAATAGGGTCTTGAACTTTTTAATTTCAGTATTGAAATTCTCTCCTTATCAAAATAAATAAATAAAAAATATTGTACATTGCTTGCTTTGTCATCTAATTAATGAAATCAATATGGCACTACAAGTGTAGCATGTTCTGGTAAGACGACAATTTTGAGGAAAGTGAGTCTTTTGTGTGTTGAAGTTTTTGTTGTTTGAATGATTTTAGCATGGGCTGAATGGATATGTATTGAGCACAGTGAAGCATGTGTACTACAAGTCCTGCTCTGGTAAAACATTAATTTTCGAAGAGTAAGTTTTTCGTGTGTTGAATGTTTTGTTGTTTGAATGATTGCATCATGGGCCGAATGAAGTGCGTATATAGTGGAAACATGTGCGCTACAAGTCTGGACTTCTCTGGTAAGACAATGATTTTTTTTTTTTTTTTTTTTTTTAGTCTTTAGGAGTTCTATGTTTGAAATTAGGGATTCTGAGAGTTACTTCAAACTATCCCCTTTTTATCTTATTAAATATCCCCTTTTGAGTTTCCCTTTTTAATAATGTGGGTTCTACACATCACCAATGACCCATTATCTACAATAATGATACTTTTTTATGGATTCGGAGTTCAGTGCTTCTTACCGTCAATATAGTTTTTTTTACTGAAGCATTCAATATAATTAGTAAGACATATAAAGATTATCTATTTGGTTTTAAAAGTGGCCAATAAAAATTACCTTGAAATATTAACTATCTCTTGATGATCCAATACTAGACCAAGTCAACGAAAAATATATTAAAATACTCTCTCTGTTTCAAAAATATAAGCTTGGTTTCTTTTTTGGGGTATGTCAAAAAAAATAGGCTGGTTTCCTTTAATGTAAAGTTAAATATAATGACTTACTACTTTACCCATGTTAGGGCAGTTCCTATGGAATGACTAAACATGAAGTTTGTTCATTTTGCTCCCTCTATGGACTCAACAAACATGAAAAACGGGTGGCCGAACCAACAAATTTGTTGGTTTGTTCACTGCGGACCAACATGAGACGTGCATCTCATTTAGAACCTCGCGAGCAAAGAAAATCCTCCGGAGGGTAAAGAAAAACCGCACGGACTCTGATAACCCCCCAACGAGTAATGTTAATCCTCTAGAGGTTGATTATAAAATGCCAACGGCTATATCTCAATCATCCATCCAACATCTCTTACTCTTTTCACTATAAATTCAACTTATTTCAAACTTAAAACTCACACCTTCTACACCTTTACCTTTAAATTTCTCAATTTTATATCATCTCAATACCATTTTTTTTTCCTTGTTTTTCATACACAACTACTCATACCGTCCCAATCTATCAGAAAGAATTCAAAAAATCCATTTTTCTAACAAACATGGCACCTCCTCGCAACTATCCCAACAATAATCTCAAGCAAGAGCTAGTAGAAATCGTGGTGTCAAGTATACTTTGGATGAACATGAATCAATTTGTAGGAATTATGTATTATTTATAGTAGATCAAATCAATGGTTGCTCACAAAAAAGGAATCGATCCTTTTTATGGAAAAATTTAAAGAGATTTTGTCAAGAAACCGGTAACATCAATCATCGTTATGCTGACATGTTGTCTCATCGTTTTCATGCAATTAGCAAAGACGTTAGTGAATACGTTGCTTTGAACATGCAAATGTGATGCTGCAAAAGAAGTGGTGAAACTGAACCGGATGTGGAACGAAGATATCGGGAATTGAGTGGCAAAGATCCCACAAAACTGGTTTCCAACATGAATCTTGTTACAATATTCTGAAGGTGCTTAACAAGTTTAATCCATACTTGTTGGAGGGTAATCAAGTGCCTGCCAGATCACCACATAGTCCAATCTCGCAGGATTTTCAAAATGGTGGGTCTGCTTCCTCACCAGAAGGAAATGGATCTTCATATGTTGGGTCTCCAACACAACACCAATCTGGACGTTAACACCAACGTCAAGAGAAGAATATGATGGGGACAGAGAGATGGAAAAATAACGAGAGATGCATCCAAATGAGCATTAAAAGGAGGTTCAAACGAGTTCAACTATCCCCAGTTCAATAAATTCTAGGAGACGGTAGATTAAGATAGAAGCAGGGACCGGGGCTTGGCATTAAGGCAACTTTGAAAAAGTCGTCCTTCGCGAGAACAACACTACAAGGATTTTAAGATAAACAAACTACTCTCCATGAACACTTCAACAATGAATGCACGACAACTTGTTGTATGAACAAGGGAAATGGATAAGGAAGAACAACACATCCCTGAACAACCTGGCCATTATGAGAATGAGGAAGACAATTCTGATGCCAATGATGCCTCGGAAGAAGAAGAAGATGAATACCACCTTGATTAAGTGCAGCTAATTTTAATTTTTATTTAACAATTAAGTTTAATTTAAATGTTATTGCCTAAACTTATCAATTAATTTAAATAGTCCCACTGCATTACATATATATAATTAAAACAAACAACATGAAATTGAAAAACAACATCTATCAGCCTCGACCTCGGCCACCCTGGTTTTGACGCCCTCGCACATCGTCTCTTGATCCTTTTATAGCCCAAAGGTGTTTAGTCAGATTTTCCCTTAGCTGCCCATAGAGTCCCTTTTTTTTAGATTCTGTCGGTGACAAGTCTATATTCTCTTGTCGGACGACCATGTTGCACCACAAGCCTCGGCCTCAAATCTTCATTTAGAAAACTAGTCCAGGTAGGGCCACGTTTGGTTTCCTCAATAACCATGTTATGTAGAATGATGCAAGTTAGCATAATTTTGTTCATTTCTTGAAGATCAAAAAGGCGTGCCGGGACAGCGATGATGGCGAACTTCCTTTTCAGTATGTCGTTAAAGTACTTCATATCCCTCGCTGTCGTCGGTCCAAAGCATGTCTGCCTATAAGCTTAAACCAAATTTGACCATTCTGGATAGATCCCGTCTGCTAGATAATGCCCGTAAGTTTAGTCATGACCGTTGGTGGTGAAATGACAATGCAGTGAGATCCCATGCTTAAGATCTTTACACAATGGTGACTTATGCAAAATGTTTACATTGTTATTTGAACGCGGGAGTCCAAAAAAAAATGCAAATACCAACAATCATAAATAGCAGACGCTTCCAAAATTACAATTGGTTTTGGATAATGACCTTTATATTGACATGCCCATTCACCGGACACACATGCTACGTCCAGTGTATGCAACCGAGATTACCTAGCAAACCTGGAAAACCCCTCGCGGTGTTTTTGGCAGAGCTTCTTTCAACATCTTCCTGTGCTTTCTTTTAAAATTTGGACCAAAATGCTCGACTGTTATTTCGCAAAACAATTTGAGATACCTAAATGCGGTTGTTTTGCCCATACGGATGTACTCATCTATGGAATCCTCTGGTAACCCATAACATAGTATACAAACCTTTTGTTCGGGACTAAATCCTCATACATGTCGTGCATCAAATTGATAATTAAATAAAGGTTATGCCCGACAAAGCTCGATAATTAATAATCCTTTGTGTCAAGTTAAGACCCACGCGGAATCGATGCTGAAAATCCTCATCAGAATAGACACCCATGATTAAGATAATCATGCATCATCCTGTCGTGGTAAAAATATCGATCTCGCCATGTCCATCTTCTGTTCATAACTTCATATGGATCTAAAGGCTTTTGTATTCCTTGATTGTAATTGCAACATAAAATTTCGCCTCCTTCTATCTTGAATTGCGTCTTCATCCATTTGACGCAAAATCTATGTATACATTTTTTCCTCTTCTTCATACAAGATTTCATCCATCTCCATGTTATCCTCAGAAGAACTGAAATCAGGATTCATGGTTGAAAATTGAAAGCGATTGAAATTACGAAAATATTGATTGGATGAAAGAGTGTTGTGAAGTTGGGATATCAAGCTCGAGCAGCATTTATTGTGGTAGAAAAACTAGATGTTCCGGTGACTGTTAAAAAGTAGTTGTTCGCAGTCTGAGAAAACCCGTCAATGATTTATGTTTGCCCGCTATATGATTATGTTCGCTCGCCAACGGTTGCACTTAAACTGCGCGTCTAATTTTACTCCGCCCGGTGCAGACCTATTTGCGCATCCACCTGGCTCAACAAAAAAATTATTTGGTCATTACCATAAGAATTGCCCTTGAGAACCACATCTCGGTCTCTTAATGATTTGAGGACCATTTCTCTTTTCTATTTTTTTTTCTTCTATTTTTCTCTTAAAAATGATAAGGGGACCACTTTTCTCTTTAGGGTTAATTTTTAAAAATACATGAAAAGATGACTTAAATGATTGGTTTTTTCCAAATTAAACAAACATATCTTACACGCCTGAAGAGAATAGGGAGGTTGGGTATAATCTACAACATCCGATGACAATTGTGGAACTCGAACAAGTTTCCTCGGCTCCTTATCCATGTAAGGATAATCAATTACTACACATTCATCAAAGCGGTCTGGTTTTACGATTACCTTTTTGCAATTTTTACATATATACTCCCATGTTTCTTTGACATCAAACCCAGCTTCGATCGGATCAAACTCAGTTTCTTGAGACATTTCTTGAGACATTTTGAAGAAATTATTTTTTAAGCAACTTTGAGAAGATGTATTGAGAAGTGGTGGGAGTGCCTATTTATAAAGTGGTGATTGTGTAAAGTTTATAAGCATTATATAAACTCAATAACCTTATAAGCATCAAAAAAGAAAACTCACGCACTTCTTCACCCTAGAGATACACAAATCCATGAATTAGAGTTTTTTTCAATCATTTTTTTGTTATTATTTTAATGTTTTTCGTTAGATAGATAGATAATATGACAAACTTACTAAGATCCAAAAAAGAAAAGAAAAAAAAACTTACTAAGATCCTAAGGTTACTGAAATCTTTAATCAACATTAATCGTACACTTACTAAGAATGATTTAGATATTAGATGAGGGATTTATTATCACCCAAGTCTCAGAGCAAAAGTATTTTAATATTTACTAGAAATAAGAAGAGGGATTTGGGACTACACACAAAAGTACTGAAGAATAATGAAGAAAGATAGAGATATACTTACGTTCCCGGCAAAGAGAGAACATGGAGGCTGGGTATAATCTACAACATCCGATGACAATTGTGGAACTCGAACAAGTTGCCCCGGCTCCTTATCATGTAAGGATAATCAATTACTACACATTCATTAAAGCAGTCTGGTTTTACCATTACCTTTTTAAAAATTTTACATATATACTCCCATGTTTCTTTGACATCAAACCCAGCTTCGATCGGATCAAACTCAGTTTCTTGAGACATTTCTTGAGACATTTTGAAGAAATTATTTTTCTGAGCAATGAAGAAATTATTCTTTTAAGCAACTTTGAGAAGATGTATTGAGAAGTGGTGGTAGTGCCTATTTATAAAGTGGTGATGTGTAAAGTTTATAAGCATTATATAAACTCAATAACCTTATAAAGTGGTGATTGTGTAAAGTTTGTAAAGTTTATAAGCATTATATAAACTCAATATTAAACTTTGTATGTTTATAAGGTTATTGAGTTTCTTTCTAATGATAAACAGTGGTCAGCTATTTTAGTCAATGGAAAGTTTCTTATATTAATAGGGTCTTGAACTTTTAATTTTACTACTGAAATTACCTCCTTATAAAATAAATAAATAAAAACTATTTCATTTTCTCATGTATGTTGCTTGGTTTTTCATCTAATGAAATCAATATGGCACTACAAGTTTAGCATGTTCTGGTAAGACGACAGTTTTGAGGAAAGTAAATACTTTGTGTGTTGAATTGTTTGTTGTTTGAATGATTTCAGCATGGGCGAAATGGATATGCATTGAACACAATGAAACATATGTACTAAAAGTCCTGCTCTGGTAAAATATTAATTTTCGAATAGTAAGTTTTTTGTATGTTGATTTTTTTGTTGTTTGAATGATTGCAGCATGGGCCGAATGAGTGTATATTGAACACAGTGAAAGTATGTGCACTACAAGTCTGGCCTTCTCTGGAAAAACAATGATTTTTTTTTCTTTATCTTTTTTGGGAGTTCTATGTTTGAAATTAGGGGTTTTGAGAGTTACTTCAAACTATCCCATTTGTATCTTATTCAATATCCCCTTCTGAGTTTCCCCTTTGGTAATGTGGGTTCTACACATTACCGGTGACCCATTATCTACAATACTGACAATATTTTTTTCCTAAAGCAGTCAACATAATCATTAAGACATATGAAGATTATATATTTGGTTCTGAAAGTGGCCAATAAAAATTACCTTGAAACATTAATTATCTCTCGTTGATCCACTACTAGACCAAGTCAATGAAAAATATATTAAAATACTCTCCCCGTTTCAAAAAGATAAGCTTGGTTTCTATTATTTTTTGGGTATGTCAAAAAGATAGACTGGTTTCCTTTAATGGAAAGTCAAATATCGTGACTTTACTACTTTACCCATATCAGGGAATGAATAAACATGAAATTTGTTCATTTTACTCCCACTATGGACTCAACAAACATGAAAAACGGGTGGCCAAACCAACAAATTTGATGGTTTGTTCACTGCGGACCAACATGAGACGCCGTCTCATTTAGAACCTCACGGGCGAAGAAAATCCTTTGGCGGGTGAAGAAAAACGTCGCGGACTCTGATAACCCTCTAGCGGGTAATGTTAATTCTCAAGCGGTTGATTATCAAACACCAACGGCTATATCTCAATCATCCATCCGACGGCTCTTACTCTTTTCACTATAAATTCAACTTATTTCAAACTTAAAACTCACACCTTCTGATCGGTTGTCAGCCGCGTCAAAAATAAATTACACTTTCTTACTACTCAAAATATATAATGAAGCAAGGGCAAGAAAGGATCGTTCCCAAAGAGAGATGTTTAGGTTGTCAATATGTTTCGGTATCTTATAAGTAACACGGGGGGTTTTCTGATTTTTATAAACGAAAATAAAATAAAAGCGAAACAATAAAAAGTAAACACGCAAATCAAGGATGTGAAATATTGGGTAAAGGTTTCATCTTCAATTGTAAACAAGTTTTTGAATGTATGAATATAATTCGTATTTAATCTCGCTATCATCAAAAGCCCTAGAATATCTTATTGCAATAATACTCCATAAATTTCCTAAGTCATCAACACACACATTAGAGCTGCGTATGTGAATTCTACCTAAAGAATAACCTAACGCCTTGCGCTAATTAAGTTCAATTCCTAGGAGCATTAAGTTTCAGAAATAGGCTAATCAATGCAATTGTAATACATTGCGCAAACAATTTGAACAAAGGTCAATTTCTACATATGACTACAAGGATGTATCACTACAAACCATAATCATATCATGCTACTCGTATTCAAGGTTATCGCTCAATGATGAACCCTAAATTAGCTATAGATATGGATGTGAGTTCAATTAATTCTAGACTTAACTAAACAAACATTCAATCATATTGCAATACATCAATCATGCAATTATTATAAACCGTAGAAATCAAACGATAATATTGAGAGAAAACTAATTCATAAAAATCATAACTTGTTTTCAAAATCCAACTACATCTTTAACCAATAACAATAAATCAACTACTTGTGTTTTTTGAAATCATCACAAAGAGTTTAGAAGAATCTATCATGTGAAACCCTAGAAAACAAGTAGAAGCCTCCCTAATGGAGATCTCTAGGTTTAGAGAAAGACTTTTCTATTTATATGCTTCTCCCCTTCCAAAAGGATACTCTTTCCAAATTTAGGTCTTCTCAAAACCCATCTCCAATTAGTCCATCAAGCCCATGTGTGGAAAATACCCGTGTGAAAACTCTGCCCAAAAATATGTCGCCGGAAAACTGGTATCGCTGGTCGGAAGTTGGTCGGGAAAGTATCTCAGGTGACCGGCAAAGTCAACCCGGTCACCAGTCAAACGAGTCGACTCGGTCAGGTCAACCGAGTCAAGGCGAATAGGTGAGTCAGTGCCGAGTCATCTGGTCAACTCAGTCATAGGATGAGTCAGCTGCTAGTCAGATAAACAATGCCTGAGTCAGAGGCTAACTCAGCTAGGCCAATGCCATCTTGCACAAGCCTTAAGTTGTGCTGCGCCATCATTTTGCTTCACTGCCACAGTTGCGAACCCATATTTCATTATCTTCGAGTTCTTCTTCCGAATAACAGCAACAGCTGCAACTCCATTTCAAACACCAGCCAACAAAGTTACTATTCCATTCCCTCGCAGCAACGTACTCTCACTCCATCTCGATTGCATCAACTCCCTTCATTCCTGCAACTGCAGCTACATCTTCCATATGGCTCAGCTCAATTTCTGCAGCTCAGACCTGCAACATAGCATTTCCTTGAACCTGAAACTCATACCCTGTAATCATACATACCACCAATACCCATGGCAACCATCTTGTTCTTCTCTCGCCCGAGATCCCACTGTGCCTTACTTGACTTCAAAATCCCGCCTGAAACCATAACAACAGCACCATCTCAGCTCAATTCATGCCAGCATAACCCATCTAGACATTCCCTGGCACTTGCTTGGATACACACACACCAGCAAAACTGTAGCTGCTCATCGAGCACAGCATACTCGAGACACCATTCTCTACATTTAAATACCGACTTCTTGTTCGCCACCGCAGCAACCACCAGCTCAACTCAAACCCTGTCGAGTTCTTCTCATTCTCCAGCAACACTTCCACCACTGCATTTGCATCAGCAGCATCAATCACCAGCTATCTCACTTTAGTCCAAGCTCCCTACAACCTGAGCTACGCAATTGCATCTGTTCCTGGCCATCAGCTTCACCATCTCTCAGTTCTCTGCTCAACAATGGCAGCAAGCCAACACTCCCTGTCCTCAGCTTAATTCGGCCAACACACCCCCATTGCAGACCAACTTTCCCTGTAATGTCTCAACCACCTCAAGCCAATGTAACTCATCTCCACATTCCCTGTAACCACCAATCAGTTCAGTGTCCACTGCACTTAATACCAACACAAAAAATGCATTCAATCCATTAACGACAGCACCAGCTTCCAGTCACCAACAACCGCAGCACATTATGAGCCTAAGTATCAGCTCTGCCATCTTCTATTGCTTCACAGATTCCACCAGCACATTTGTACCTCAACAGAACCAATTAGAGCACCAGTAACATCCCTTCCTTAAACTTTAGTTCATCCAGCACATTCATCTAATTCAGCTCAATTCCTTCCACAGAAATTCCATCCCTGACTGACAGCAACATCATGCTATCACGCAATTCTGCAAGCGCATCGTGTGCGTCTGGCAAACTGGTAAGGGCTATATACTGGCTACACCTTGAATGCTACAAAATCAACTCCTTCCCTGCAATTGTGGATTACAGACAAACCCAGTGGCTAAACATTCATACAAGCTCTGAAATATTCATCACAAAACCATCAATACCAGTGGCAGTAACACTGATTTTCGGGTAAGATAACTCTGTCCAGGCCAAAGCAAACTCATACCTGTTTCTTGTAAACACAAAGTCATCACAAACCCTTGTTCTAACCCTTTAAACACAACCCACAAAAACAACTCCAATTTCGAGTCATCACTCTGCCAAATACAAATTTAGCTCAAACCCAACTTTCCTTATCTTCCAATTCTTCTTCTAAACCCTTCAATCTTCATTATTGTTGATAGATGTAATATCACCATTTTGTTCTTCATCTTGGCATCAAATCTGTTGTCTAAACTTTCACCAATCATCTTCAATTAACGACCAACATCAAACCCATCCTCGTTCATCAATTTATATCACAATAGAAACATCAATTTCTTCTCCGATTCAGACCAACTGAACACAAATTCTTCCATTCGAACCCTAAATATGAATTAGAGAATCGAACAACCAAAGAGACCAATAGATTTCAACTTCTTAACACAGTAGCATCTCCATCAGTTCTTCAACATCGCCACCTTCTCGATCTGATTCTCTCTGCACATTAATAGAGCCGCCATCCCAGTTCCTCTCTTTTCTCAATCAGACAAACACAATAATGATAATAAGAAGAGAAATTGTTTCTCTGGGTTTTGGGTTGTAGTGAATAAAACAACTACATGCACCCAGCCATTGGATAAGGGCCACCAGTGATCTTCTTGCACTGTCAGTCCTACGGAACTGACAAGCTTAATCATTCATTTTTCTCATAACTCTCTCATTGGATGTCGGAATGGCCTCATTCTTTCGCAACTAGCTTCGTCTTTTCACTCTCTTCAACATGACGAGAAGAAATCCAAGATTCCAACGAGTTCCACTTCTTTTTGCTTTAATGGCTCCAAAAAACCTATAAAACTCAAAATCACACATAAGATACATAATTCACACGAAAAATAGCAAAGAAAGCATAACTCTAGATAGTAAATACGGTGTATTCTACACCTATCACCTTCTACACCTTTACCTCTAAATTTCTCAATTTCACATCATCTCAATACCATTTTTTTCCTCGTTTTTCATACACAACTACTCATATCATCCCAATCTATCAGAAAGAATTCAAATAATCCATTTTTCTAACAAATATCGCTCCCCCTCACAACTATCCCAACAACACTCTCAAGCAAGAGCTAGTAGAATTCGTGGTGCCAAGTATACTTTGGATGAATAGGAATAAATTTGTAGGATTATGTATAATTTACAATAGATCTAATCAATGTTTGCTCACAAAAAAGAATACTTTTTATGGAAAAATTTTAAAGAGATTTTGTGAAGAAACCGGTAACATCAATTATCGTGATGCCGACGGGTTGTCTCATCGTTTTCATGTAATTAGAAAAGACGTTAGGGAATACGTAGCTTTGATCGCTCCAAAAGAAGTGGTAAAACTGAACTGGATGTGGAACAAAGATATCGGGAAGAGTGGCAAAGATCCCACAAAACTGGTTTCCAACACGAATCTTGTTACAACATTCTGAAGGTGCTTAACAAGTTTAATCCATACTTGTTGGAAGGTAATCAATTGCCTGCAAGATCACCACATAGTCCAATCTCGCAGGATTTTCAAAATGGTGGGCCTTCTTTCTCATTGGAAGTAAACGGATCTTCATATGTTGGGTCTCCAAGTAGTCAGGAACAACACAACACAAATCTGGACGTTAACATCAACGTCAAGAGAAGAAGAGGATTAAGATAGAGAGTTGGAAAAGCAGCGAGAGACGCATCCAAAAGAGCATTAGAATGAGGTTAAAACGAGTTCAACTATCCCGAGTTCAAGGAATTCTAGGAGAAGGTAGAAAAAGATAGAAGCGGAGACGGGGGCTTGGAAATAAGGCAACTTCGAAAAAAGTCGTCTTTCGCGAGAACAACTCTACATGGATTTTAAGATGAACAAACTACTCTTCATGAACAATTTAACAATAAATGCACGACAACGTGTTGTATGGACTAGGGAAATGGATAAGGCGGAACAACAAGTCCCTGAAAAATCTGGCCATTATGAAAATGAGGAAGACAATTCTGATGCCAATGATGCCTCGGAAGAAGACGAAGATGAATACTGCCTTGTTTAGATGTAGCTAATTTTAATTTTTATTTAATAGTTAAGTTTAATTTAAATGTTATTGCCTAAACTTATCAATTAATTTAAATAATCTCGCTGCATTACATCTAATTAAAATAAAAAACATGAAATTGAAAAACAACATCTATCAGCCTCGGCCTCAGCCACCCTGGTTTTGACGCCCCCGCGCAACGTCTCTTGCTCCTTTTATAGCCCTAAGGTGCTTAGTCAGATCTTCCCTTAGCTGCCCATACCCAACTCCATATCATCCTCAGAGGAACCAAAATTACGATTCATGGTTGAAAATTGAAAGCGATTGAAATTGCGAAAAGATTGATTTGATGAAAGATTGGATGAATTTGTAGCATTTATTGGGGTAGAAATAATAGTCGTTCTGGTGATCGTTAAAAAGTAGTTGTTCGCGGTATGAGAAAACCCGCCAGTGGTTTATGTTTGCCCGCCAAAGGATTATGTTTGCTCGCCAACGATTGTACTTAAATCGCGCATCTAATTTTACTCTGCCATATACCATAGTGGAAAGACCTGTTTGCCCATCCACCTGGCTCACCAAAACAATTTATTTGGTCATTACCATAGGAGCACATCTCTACCTCTTAACTGATTTGAGGACCATTTCTCTTTGCATATCGTTAATCGCGAAGTATCAAATCATCCTATTCATAAGCAACAACAAAACTTACTCTTTTCTGAATTTCTCCCCAAGGGTAATTTTTGCTTTGTTTTTTCCGGAAACCCTTGCACTTTTAGGGGCGACCCCGAAAGAATTAGGGGCGACACTAAAAGACAAAAAAGGTCACCCAAACGTAAATCTAAGCTACCCCTTATCTTCGATTTTTCGAAATGGCCAATATGCCCTTATATAATCGGTAGCCAACACCATAATCGGTAGGTAAACATGCAATCGGTAGGTTAAATTAAAATATACCTACCGATTGTTGTGTAGATACTTCGGCCAATAATCCCTTTTATAATCGGTAGCTTATCCAACTTGTAAGACTACCGATTATAAGGAGCCCCATATTCAACCTTGGCCAAATTCCATTGGTTTTGAGAGGTGCGGAGCCAACCATAACCACTTGGCTTGAGATGTGGATGTAGCCATAATCGGAAGCCTAATAGGTTACATAAACTACCGATTATAAGTTGCCCCAAATTTAGTTTTTTCAAAAATCCTTCACGTAATGAATTTTGAAATATACCATAATCGGTAGGGTATATAATTATATAGCCCACCGATTATAACGAGCCCCGGATCCAACCTTTGCCATATTTCATGGGTTTTGAGTGCACACGGCCAAATTTTAACCACTTGGTTTGCGTTTTGGATGCAGCCATAATCGGGAGTTAAATATATTACCAACCCATCCGATTATGGGTTGCCCCAAAATGAGTTTTTCTAAAATCATTCATGTGATGAATTTTGAAATCTACCATAATCGGTAGAGTTAACAACTTAAAAACCTACCGATTATAAGGAGCCCCGATCGAACCCTTGCCAAATTCCATAGGTCTTGAGTGTACAGAGCCCCAGGCATAACCATGTGGTTCGTGATTTGGATGCAGCCATAATCGGGAGTTCAATATATTACCGGACCCTCCGATTATGGTGTTGTTTGGTTACGTAAACCATAGTTGTTTTTTAGTATAATAATCGGACATTAACGAAACCACAAACATCCGATTACGAATATTCGGTAGTAAATGCGCTCAATTACTTTGTCCGATTATGGTGTTGGTTGGTTACTGAGAGAATAAATTTTTTTACTTATAACGATCGGAAGGAACATTACAAATAAACCAACCGATTATTGTTATTCGGAAGTTAAGGTGCACATTTACCTTTCGATTGTGGTGTTGTTTGGATACGTAAGACAGGTTTTCTTTACACATGATAATCGGAGAAAAAGTATATTAGCAATCCTCCGATTCTGACAAAATATTTTGCACAATCCCCAGAATCGGTAGGTTAATAACGTATAACCCTACCGATTCTGACTAAAAATTGGAACATCCCCAGAATCGGTAGGTTAATATATAAACCTATCTTCCGATTGTGTTCCAAAATTCAACACTTTCATGTCTCTTCATGTGATTCGCTATGCAGTCATCGTTAAATGCATAAAATGTGTAAAATAACTGTTCTTAATCCATAAACATAACGAAACAACTAATATTCCGACACAATCTTTGAAAAACGACATAATCCGACATAACCAACATAAACAAAGTTATCCATAAAGTTAACGAAAAACATCGAGAGTTTACAACACCGAGAGTTCACTTGTTCCTATTTGCTTTGACTTTGCGATTTTTATTAGCTCTACGACTTGGACCAAAGATCATCATGGGTTTCATCAACTTGAGTGCTTGATGAAGCCCGAGTTCTTTTGTTCACCTTGGTTGCAGTTTTTTTTTGCAATTTTTCCCCGAACTGAGATGCATACTCCTCATTGTCAACGTTGTCAATCAACTGTTTGTGGTCTTTTATCTTCTCAATTGAAACAAAGCTCTCCTACTTTATACAATCGATGCACCATTTCGACAAACGCTTGAACTGTTTTATCCGTTTTAAAACATAGCATACCATCAAACGGTTATTACTCTATTTTGACCCATAATATTAAACTAAATTAACAAAACAATACGTACCAATCTATCAAAACCCGCAGGCTTCTCTTTGAGGATACTCTTGTAATAAGTCAAGCTTTGCTTTAAGATCACGGATTACACGAACATGAGAAACATTGCATGTACCAATCCATGTAGTTGGGAGCATTTTCAAAACCTTGGTTGGCTGCCCTTCCTTGGTTGATCAAGTAATGCGCCCTTCTATCCCAATGGAATTGACAGGATGGTGAACCCTTGTGAACCACCGTGATAGAATCTTTATCGACTTGCATTGCTCCGAACCAAAGTGAAATTGCCATGGATTTCCTCCTTTGGTATACCTTGTACAAAACCGTATTGTCGCATCACCCTTGAGGCATTGTACATCACATATCCCGTGGGGTGCCACAACGGTCCAAAATAAAGTGCCAAATCGGACCGACCCGCGATATGTCCAAGAGTCTCTGCCTTCCTTGTATGGATCAAAGCATACGTCTTGGGCTTTAAGTGGGTCCAAAATCTCCCTCAAACGAATCAACTGATGCTCCTTCGTCCTAGAATGGTTGTCATCGAAGACGTACTTTCTTCCTATATGGTCACCTTTCTCCCACGCCGGGTTTTCAATGGCCAATCCCAAGATAGGGAAGTGGACGTAGATCCAAGTCTATAATGTCATTTTTGCAAGTATTAGGAAATTGATTCTTCAATAGTACAAAAAAAATTAAAAAATAACCAAGTATGTGGAGTTAATAAACAATACACATGTAGACTCACGTTCCGCCACTTGGCTAATTCCAACCTCGACGCCTTTCTCAACTCTTCCATCAACCACGCATGGCATGCCGTGCCCCAAGAGTACTCATGCACTTTATCGAGAGGATCCGAGAAGTTGTAAAAGGTTGGCGTCGACCCGATTTCCACTTGGTATTGGGGAAAATGACACATCCCAATACACATAGGAGATATGCGGTGGCCGCGTGGTTGACTTGCTCGTCCGTTAAAGTTCCTTTCTCTTCTTTTCCTTGGTGCCCTTGAACATATCCATCGTAGTACCCATGTTGAACTGTCTAGTTCTATACTTCATGCATCTTTTGAACTCGCTTGTTGATGTTTCTTCATCCCAACCCAAACACCTCTTAGTCGATCATAAAGATTCCTCCATTCCAACCGCTTAGTGAACTCGGCCCCTAACACCCTTGCCATGGACGGGGAGTTTAAGAATCTGCTCAACATCATCTCGGGGTTATCGCTATCTCCCAAACGGCATATGGAAGGTGTCGGTCTCGGGATAAAGTCTCTCCACAAACGCCGATATAGCCACCCTGGTCATGTTCCAACATTGAGTTCTCTCGCAGCATTGGCCAACCCCGACTTCGCAATAATGGTCTTGAACCTTTCACATTCACCCTCCAAAGGCCAATCTAGCATTTTTGTTGGTGCGGCGGTCGCTTTGAGTAAACGAACCGCATCGGAATGATACTATTAAACACATGACAAGTTAAAAAATAAAATTAGAATAACCGAGACAATTGAATCTTGGATGTTTTTACCTCGCCTATCCCTAAACAACAACAAAAAGTACAACAGGTTATGAAACTAAATATTCGGTTGGTTGATTTAACAAATTGCCTCCGATTATTCACAATCGTAAGTATCGCTTAACCTAAAGCTACCGAATACGTATAATCGGAAACAAAATAAACTTTTTGGTGTTCGAATATGTTTATCTACACACAATAATCGGAACCTAAAGTTCAACATAACCCTCCGAATTCCACACAATCTAAGCCTAACAAAACTAATGTCTACCGAATATGCGTCTCTTTGTATCCGAAACAAATCAAGTTGTTAGCCTATACAATCGGAAAGATATTACATAATATTTCACCCGATTATTGCGTCTCTAATACTTGTTCTTCCCTAGTTTATTCTAGGATAAATCACAATTAGCTTCCGATTATGATTGAATTAGGCCTCGTAATGAAAACGTTATATAATCGGTAGGATACCTAAATTTTAACACCCGAATATGACAAATTTTCTCGTGAAATGAAGAGTTCGACCACAATCGGAAGTTTATAACAATACCTAACCTACCGATTCTGGGTAATAACCGAAAACCCTAAAAAAAATAAACATGGATTCGTCCAATTGAAGCAATATAAACCAAATTAATGGTAGAATCTTACCTAATCGGCGCCATTTGAAGTTGCACGAGAGTTTGGCTATCGCATCGCCTACTTCATCGTCTTCGTGTTCTTCGGGTTCGTGAGTTAAAACCTCTTTATTACGGGCATGCAATCCAATATTCGGATCCTCACCGCGCACTACGTTTTTGGTTCGAGCTTTCTTACGTTCCGTTTCTTTCATCTTTATAGAAAATAATCGACGATGATTCGATTCGACGATGAACGATGTATAGCGAGGAGAGGGGGGAGAGTTTTCCTCTCTGCAATCGGAAGGAAAGAGGAGAAGAGGAGTTGAAGTTGAAGTTGAAAAGAAATGAAATGAATTTGAATTTAGGTCGACTTTGGTTTTATCTCATCAAACGGTTATTAATCGGTAGGTAATACCACCTCATTAGCTACCGATTGTTGAGTAGCCCAAAATCGGTAGAAATGGTTACTTATAACCTACCGATTATTGGAAGCCCAAATTGAGCATTGGGCAAATTCCCTAGGTTTTGAGGGGTGCAGAGCCGACCATAACCATGTGGTTCGTGATTTGGATTTAGCCATAATCGGAAGCCAAATAGGTTACCCAACATCCCGATTATAGGTTGCCCCAAAATGAGTTTTTGTAAAATCATTCATTGTAGGAAATTTGAAATCTACCATAATCGGTAGTCTACTCAACTTAATAAACTACCGATTGTAAGGAGCCCCGGATCGAACCCTTGCCGAATCCATAGGTTAAGAGGGTACAAGGCCGAGGCCTAACCATGTGGTTCGTGATTTGGATGTAGCCATAATCGTACGGAAGATAGGTTCCAAAACCTACCGATTATAGGTTGCCCCTAAATGAGTTTTTCTAAAATCCTTATTTCCACACCAACTAAAATTGAACCAAAGATTTGAAGTCACTCATTTTATTGAATCGAAAAAAACATACATGTAGTTGAAATAAAATAGAAGTAAAACACATAAAATTGTTCAATACATCGCCTAGGATTCTCTACGAGTTTAATTATATTGGGCGAATTGCCATTCAACTTCCTCCAAGAGAGTGTAGCGATCCTCGTGCGTAAACTCATGACCGTACCTTAATTCGTATTGCCTCGACCCAAAGTATCTTTGGGAAAACAATTTTTAAAATAAGTTAGCGTTGTTGAATAATCATAACCAAATAAAGAATTTTTGATAAGAGGCCTATTGATTCACAAACTTACTCTACTCATTCGGTCTTCGTTTGGCATAGCGTCCTTACGAGCTTTCAATTCGTTTCTCAAAGAAAAGACGCATTCATTGTATAAATATGCGTACGTTTCCCCTTATTTGCGGGAGCGTCCTCCTATAACGATTTCCGCTTAGTGCTTTAAAAACCTTAAACACCCGTTTCCACCAAGCATTGGTGTTTTGATCATCCCCAAAGTAAGGCCCTCTTGTTGGGTCTTCATCGGGTCACCCATTGCGCTTCCTCAACGGAGTGCTTTGTGAGAGTGGTGTGTGCTCGACAATAGCAACATCTTCTATATTATTGAACGGAGTTGTAGCCATTTTGGTGATTCAAAGTGATGGGTGACTGATTTAGGAAGATTGAATGTGATGGGTGAATAAGTTTGGTAGAGATAGGTCTCTATTTATAGCAAAAAGTACCCAACGGCTAGTTTTTTAAAAAACGGTTACTTCAACATAATCGGAGGTTTGTCAATATGTATTATCTACCGATTGTGTTTGGTTTTCGAGGCACGGCTAGTTTATTTTGAACGAACTAGCCGTTGGAGTATAATCGGTAGTCAGATCAACAATTAAAACTTCCGATTTTCATAAAATTTTTGCAGTAGTTGGAGTATAATCGGTAGCTAATAACCTACCGATTATACATTACCCCAAATTTTGTTTTTGCGAAATGTCATTTTTTTCGAATTTGGGAACTAGAATAATCGGTAGTTAATAAGGCTTCCGATTATACGGTTGCTCAAATTTCTTTCTTGGCGAAATCACCAATTTTGGGAATTTATGAGCTACTATAATCGGTAGTCTCGTGAGGTTATTTCCCTTCCGATTGTCATAGAAGCCAGATGCGAGTTTGGCACAAAATCGATAATAATCGGTAGTATAACATAGTTACTAAGCTTCCGATTGCGTTATTATAATCGGGAACAAAATAGCTTCCGATTGTGTAAGGGCATTAACGTATTCTCCGCGTTTTTGGACATCCCTTAACGGTGTATATGGGTTGGGAATAAAAAAGTCGCCCCTAATTCTTTCGGGGTCGCCCCTAAAAGTGCAAGGCTTATTTTTCCTCTTTCATCTTTACCTGCCTCCTCCTCTTCCAGATCCATGGCTGCGCCACCACCTTCATCTGCCTGTTTTATAAACTTATTTCCAAAATCATCTAATCAAAACCCTCAAAAGAGGAAACATAACTTGTTTTACATGTTAATCCTCTGTGATCCTAAGAACACAAATTGGAACCCTGATTGATATACGTCTACCATTTTGATTTGAGAAGATAGAATGCGGGTAGATATTTTGTTCATGAGTCGGGTTTAGCTTCACCCGACCCATAATCCGTCATCTCTACCGGACAGCTCTCGGTGATGCCCTGGTCTTGCTGAATTTCTTCGTGGTTCATGGTACAATTCAGTTATTCCTTAAGTTTCTAATTGTGATTAATGAAATTAATTGAAGTATAGTTGTCTTGCTTATCCTAATTCACAGCAGCAGAGTCAGTAGGAAGCCATTAAGTTGAAAGTAATAACATGGAAGAGTAAAGACAGGTTTAAAATGGACATTTTCATTTATGTTCATCTGTTTTACTTCAGGCCTGAATATGTATGTAGCAGCATTACTATTATCAGTGAAGTACCCATTTATGAAAATGTATCTGTTTCCTTCTTTAAACATGAGATTCATGCCCATCAATTGTGTGACTCTATCCTTTTCATCATTACAACCACAAGGAAAATAGACAGTAGGAGAATATTTTAACATCAAGTTGGTGCAGCTACATTTTTTCTTACAGGAAACTTCAAATGCACCTTCCTTTGGTGCAATGTGCTTGGGTCAGGGCTACTGCAAATGAAAATGATGATATGCATCAAAAAGGATCCCATGCAAACGAGAAGCAAAACAAGTGGGATAGCCTGTATCCATATATGGAAGGTTGTTCCAAGTCTCTTTCATTGAGTAGTAAAAAGAAAGTGGACTGGTTCTGGGTAGTCTATATATCTAGATATAAAAGGTTGTCCCAAGTCTCATTCATGGAGTAGTGATATGGGCATTTAAGAAGGTTTTTGAAGGCCAAAAGAGATATTGTATCAATTTGCTTCACTGGACTTGAGAAGGAAATGGATCAAAGTGAGAGCACTGAGAGGAAGGAGAAGAACATGAGAAAATATTCCATGATGAGTTCAATTTTCATGCAGGCTGATAGTACAGATATTTTGTTAATGGTTTTTGGATTTCTTGGATCAGTTGGTGATGGTTTCGGTACGCCATTGTTATTACTTGTAACTAGCAAGTTTATGAATAATCTTGGTGTTGGTTCTTCTGTTGATCCTCTTCTTTTTGTTCATAACATGAATAAGGTTCTCTTTCTATCTCTCTTCCTCTCCATCTCCCTCTCTCTCCCTCCCTCTTTCTCTCAAGGTTGTTTGATTGAATAAAATTGGTGTTTGTGGCAGAATGCAGTGACACTCATGTACATGGCATGTGGATGGTGGGTTGCATGTTTTCTAGGTAAATCTTTTGATATGTAAGTTTGAATTTTGCCTTGTGTTTTGGTGTTACAATTCTTCATTGCTGAGAATTACATTGAATTTTGCAGAAGGGTATTGTTGGTCCAGAACAGGAGAAAGACAAACAACAAAAATGAGAGAAAAGTACTTACAAGCACTATTAAGACAAGAAATTAGTTACTTTGATCTAAAATCATCAACATCTGCAAATACTACTACTGAGGTCATTACAAATGTCTGCAAGGATAGTTTGATCATCCAAGATGTAATTACCGAAAAGGTACATACATCATCCCCTCAACATGGAATATCAATTGAATTAGTGTAATTGATTTTATATATATTCACATATGATCTATCATCATAATAAATTGTTTATTTCTATGATGCTTTCAGGTTCCAAACTTCTTAATGAACTGCGCAACGTTTCTTGGAAGTTATGTGACAGCATTTGTACTAATGTGGAGATTAGCATTAGTAGGGTTTCCATTCCTGCTACTTTTGATCATTCCTGGTTTAATGTATGGGAGAATTTTGATGAGTATATCAAAAAAAATGAGAGAAGAATATAGCAAAGCCGGGTCTATTTTAGAACAAGCAATATCATCCATTAGGTCGATTTATTCGTTTGTTGGTGAAGATAAAACGATTACTGAGTTCTCCAACGCACTTAATGTATCAGTTAAACTCGGATTCAAACAAGGCTTAGCTAAGGGATTAGCACTTGGAAGTGTTAGTGTCACTTTTGCTATTTGGTCATTTGTGTCTTGGTATGGTAGTAGATTGGTAATGTACCATGGTGCTCAAGGAGGAACTGTTTTTGCTGTTGGTGCCGCTCTTTGCTCCGGTGGCCTGTAAGTAATTCTCTTAAACTGTTTGTAATTTCAACTCATTTTTGCCCTGTTTTCCTCTGTTCTAAACCTGTTTCGCTTTTGCTTCTTATCTTTGTCAGATCATTAGGAGCAGCACTTTCAAACTTAAAGTGCTTTTCAGAAGCATGTTCAGCAGGAGAAAGAATATTGGAGGTAATAATGAGGATACCGAAAATTGATTCTGATGGCATTGAAGGCAAGATTTTACCTAGCATTTCAGGTTCTATTGAATTCAAGAACGTTGAATTTTCTTATCCATCAAGACCCGAAACCTTAATTCTGAAGGATTTCAACTTGGATATCGAAGCAGGTAAGACGATTGCGTTAGTTGGTGGAAGTGGTTGTGGAAAATCTACTGTAATTGCACTGTTACAAAGATTTTATGATCCGCTTGATGGCGAAATTCTTATTGATGGAATCAAGATACATGAATTTCAACTTAAATGGTTAAGAGCACAAATGGGTTTAGTAAGTCAAGAACCTGCTTTATTCGCTACTTCAATTAAAGAAAATATACTTTTTGGGAAAGAAAATGCCACCATGAATGAAGTCATTGATGCAGCTAAAGCTTCAAATGCTCACAGTTTCATCAATCAACTCACCGAAGGATATCACACCCAGGTATGCTCTTTTTTCTTAACCATTACAGCATATACCAAAGCGCATGAAGTATTCAAATTTTGTATATTCAGTACTCGCACGAGTAAATCATAAGTTGATTGTTAAACAGGTAGGCGAGAGAGGAATTCAAATGTCCGGTGGACAAAAACAACGGATTGCGATTGCAAGAGCACTAGTTAAAGCACCAAAAATTCTTCTACTAGACGAGGCCACGAGTGCAATGGATTTAGAATCAGAAAGAACCGTACAAGAAGCGCTTGACAAAGCTTCACTAGGGCGAACCACTGTAATCGTTGCTCATCGTCTTTCTACTATTCTTAATGCAGATAGAATTGCTGTAATTCAAGATGGGCATGTCATGGAAATGGGGTCACATCAGGAGTTACTGGAGCTTGAAAATGGTTTATATTCTTCTCTCCTTCGTACCCAAGAGATGACTGACAAGAGATCAACAGTGCATTGGGAAAGCCCTAATGGTAATTCAATGCCACGCGTTAGTGGAAGTATGAGTCAATCCAACTCGAAGAATTCTTTGGTCAGGCGAGATCTGGATGAAGACAACGACTCCAGGAACTGTTTAGGAACACCAGCATTTTGGAGATTGTTGGCACTGAACCAGCCAGAGTGGAAACAGACAATATTTGGCTGTGTAAGTTCAATATTTTGTGGTGCTGTACAACCTTTGTACTGCCTGGTTATGGCCCATATGATCTTTATATATTTTTTGAATAATCATAATGAGATCAGAGTGAAGACGACGATCTATTCTTGCATATTTGTTGGATTGGTGGTATTCTCGTTTGTTGTCAATTTATGCCAACATTACAATTTTGCTGTAATGGGAGAGTGCTTGGTCAGGAGGATAAGAGAAAGGATGTTATCAAAGATATTGACATTTGAAGTTGGATGGTTTGATCAAGATGAGAACTCTAGTGGTGCAATTTGTTCAAGGCTCGACAAGGATGCTAATATGGTAATCTGCCCGACTGTCTATGCCACTTTACCAGCTATTGCAAACAAAACATACAATTCTCTTACAGTTTTTTATTTTTATTTTTGCAGGTGCGATCGCTGGTGGGAGATAGAATGTCACTTATAATCCAAACCTCCTCTTCCGTAATCATCGCTTGCACAATGGGGTTAATCATAGCATGGCGTCTCGCGATTGTTATAATGGCCGTCCAACCTTTAATCATCATATGCTTCTATGCTCGGCGCGTCCTAATCAAATCAATGTGCAACAATTCCACGAAAGCTCAAAACCAAAGTTGTAAACTGGCTGCAGAAGCTGTAGCAAATATCAGAACAATTACGTCATTTTCTTCCCAATCAAGAATCATAGAAATCTTCCGGGAAGCACAATTAGGCCCACAAAGAGAAAACATTCGCCAATCATGGATCGCCGGGCTTGGTTTGGGTTTCTCTCAATCTATTATCACTCTCTCATGGGCCTTAAACTTCTGGTATGGTGGGAAACTGGTATTTGAAGGTGAAATCACCACAAAATCTTTCTTAGAAGTTTTTATGATTTTAATCAGCACTGGACGTGTAATTGCTGAAGCTGGAAGTACAACAAGTGATCTGGCTAAGGGTTCTGATGCAGTTGGTTCTGTATTCAGGGTTTTGGACCGGCACACTAGTATCGAACCTGAAAAGCCGGATGGGTATCAGCTGGATGCATTCTTGGGCCAAATCGAGTTTCATGATGTCCATTTTGCATACCCGAATAGACCCAGTTTGTTCGTTTTCAATGGGTTTAACCTTTGCATTGAGGCAGGTAAATCAACGGCGTTGATAGGAAGAAGTGGGTCTGGAAAGTCAACGATCATTAGTTTGATTGAGAGATTCTATGATCCATCCCAAGGAGTGGTTACGATTGATAGCTTAGATATAAAATCCTACAACTTGAGGTCCCTGAGGAAAAAAATGGGGTTGGTTTGTCAAGAGCCAATGCTATTTTCTGGGAGCATCCGTAAAAACATATTATATGGGGCAGACTGTGATAAGATTGGTGAAATAGAGATGATCAATGCCGCTCGAGCAGCAAATGCACATGATTTCGTTGTAGCACTTCCGGATGGATATGACACATTTTGTGGAGACAGAGGGATACAATTGTCATGTGGACAGAAGCAGCGCATTGCGATCGCCCGTGCTTTGCTGAAAAATCCGAAGGTATTGTTATTGGATGAAGCGACGAGTGCGCTTGATACTCAAAACGAGAAAGATGTTCAAGAAGCACTATATCACTTGATGGAAAATCGGACAACTGTGGTTGTCACTCATCGCTTGAGCAGTGTTCAAAATTGTGACCTGCTTGCTGTTTTAGAACAAGGCCAAGTTGTGGAAAAAGGAAGCCACTCAGTGTTAATGGATAAGGGACCTAATGGGCATTATTACTCGCTTGTTAATCTTCATAGAGTTTCTTAGTACTAATCCCATCTCTACTGTGTGTTGGGAGCATACAAGGTTAATTAGACTAAGAAAACAGTTGTCAGCTATTTTAGTCAATGGAAAGTTTCTTAAGTTAATAGGGTCTTGAACTTTTTAATTTCAGTACTGAAATTCTCTCCTTATTATAAATAAATAAATAAAAATTAGTATTTCATTTTCTCATGTACATTGCTTGCTTTGTCATCTAATCAAATCAATGTGGCACTACAAGTCTAGCCTGCTCTGGTAAGACGACAATTTTGAGAAGAGTAAGTTTTTTGTGTGTTGAATTTTTGCTGTTTGAATGATTTCAGCATGGGCCGAATGAATGTGTTTTGAACACAGTGAAGCATGTGCACTACAAGTCCTGCTCCAGTAAGACAATAATTTTTGAAGAATAAGTTTCTCGTGTGTTGAATAACTTGAATTTTTTGTTGTTTGAATGATTGCAGCGTGGGCCGAATGAGCGTGTATTGAACACAGTGGAAGCATGTGTGCTACAAGTCTGGCCTGCTCTGGTAAGACAATAATTTTGTTTGTTTTTTGATCTTTGGGAGTTCTATGTTTGAAATTAGGTGATGGGAGAATCGTGTAAATTACAATTTTTACTTACAGTAGTTTGAATTGAATGAAATTGTGACGCAGGATAAGCATTTCATTAATTGCGCGTAGACCGTTGTTTATAACGGCCATCAATCTCAATGGAAACTAGTGCTACAATTGGGACAACAGGTGTGTACTGTTGTTTCCTTGCGTTTTTTTTTTTTTTTTTTTAATTCAATCTGGTTAATTTGTTGCTTAATTAAGCTTTTGCTTTTGTTGAATTCATCGTAATATGTTCAAAGGAAAGCATCAGATAAAGCGGTTTTGCACATGAGGAGCCAAGTTGCTTTCTTCCAAGGTTAAAATTGAATAACATGTGCAATAGTACTTTTGTTGATCGCAAAGTAAGATAGCTCAATGAACTTGGCAGAAGATTGTTGCCATGTGGGAAAGAGGATATAGGAACAGTGCATTCGAGTTATTAGGATCTGCGCAATAGAACTTTATTGTTAGCGGAATGCCGTAATTGATAGTGTAGTCGAAATCATCTTACAGCTGTTTTATTTTTACGGATCTCTGCAGTAAAAAAAAAAAAAAAATGCCTTCCTAACCAACACACTGAGATGCTTGATTCTGTTGCCCACCTCCAGCTCCTTTATGATAACTCTGGCAGTCCTGAGCATCCAATTTTGGCTATCAATTTGTGAACTATATTTTTATTAATTTGGACTTATGAAGAGATGACCAGGCTGGCTACAAGTGTGTCTGGGACAGATATGGGCAATTTAGAGGCTAAATGAAGCTCAGATAATACAACCAGCTGCAGAGATTAGTGAGCCACTGCAAGAAGGAATTGGGAATGGTGATGGTGGTCGTGTTGTGGAAATGGTATCAAATCTCTAGCTGAGTGGGCTTATGCCAGGTGGAACAAGAGCTCTAGCAAGAAAGGTAATAGGAAAAAGCATCACCAGACTGTCACCTGCAATAACAATCATGATGATTTTGTATGGGATTTTCCCGGATGGATGCTCGAAATCGGACATTTTGCCGATTTTCCCACGTTTCAACTCAATGAAAAAGTTTATACAAATTTTATTGGCCCCACTCAACTCAATTTATTTCAAATAAAAAACTCAACATGGAAACGCCTTCTTTC
The DNA here is from genome assembly GCA_023531295.1 of Papaver armeniacum. Taxonomy (NCBI): domain Eukaryota; kingdom Viridiplantae; phylum Streptophyta; class Magnoliopsida; order Ranunculales; family Papaveraceae; genus Papaver; species Papaver armeniacum. The sequence continues at coordinate 100,968 of JAJJWW010000941.1, read as the reverse complement.
CATGGACGTGTCGCTACCACAATTTCCAACGTGTCTTTCAAGGTTATGAACGTGTCGCCATCATAATTTCTGAAAATTCAAATATCTCATCCCTAAAAAAAACCTCCTCTTCATTTTTTAGTCATCTCTATCTACTCCTCTCCTCATTTCGTGTGTTTGAATCTTAATCCTCATCTCATCAGGCTTTCTTCATTTAGAGAAGTAAATAAAGGTAATACCAAAAAAATTTATAGATTTTTCTCTTCCTTTTTCTCCTTTTGTTGTTGTTGTCCTCTGCAACTGCATGTACACTGAGCTGTTTTGGGTTTTATTCATATCTTTTGTTTGAGCTTCAACTTGGTGTAAACATGAAATTTGAATTTTTTTTTTTTTCATTTCTTTTGTAATTGGTTGAATCTCTGGAGTTTGCTTAAAATCATTTATTTTTTATTTTTTATTTTTTATTTTCTTTTGTGTAGTGTTGGATATGGTACAATTTAGAACTTTATGGTGCTGCTAAGTAATACTTAAGACTGATTACTATGGCACTAGGAAATCTCATGACATAGGGTGTCAAAGAGAAGGTGTGAATTCATTTCCACCTGCCATATACATTGTTTAGTTTTGCAAACTGATATAGATTATGTGCTAATTGGTTAACTTAACACACTTTTTGGTGCTGTTCTAAAATTAATATCTGTGAGCTCCATTGTGGTATCTCTGATGGTTGGAATGGGTGATCTAATGCTCCATGGAGTGTTTCTTGCATCTCCTGTGATAGCATTGGTAACATTAATTGCATCTCCTTCCATGATTATTTTGTCTAATTGCAGATTCTTGGCTAAATTGCTTCCATGCTCTTTTAAAATGGTAGTGTGGGTACTTGGAACAACTTAAGAGTAATCTAGACTCAAAAACATAGAGGGGCTTCGCTTTGACTAAGGGTAGGAGGAAATTTTTTATTTGAATACTGATACCTGAATGTTGGTCTTGCATTCGTTAGGAAATGCAAAGACCTGCACAATGGATATGGGTTGTGAAATGGCGTAGCTTATTCGATTAATCATTTTTTCCTGTTAAGCTAATGATGTTGGCTATAACTTTCTTATATGATTTAAGATGGCGTCACGCAAAGATATCTTAGTCAAATATTTTATTGTTCTATTTTTTTTATTTATGTGGGCAGATACTACATATAGAGCTTGGCTGGACCTGGACTGGACAGGTTATGGTGTATGTTCATATGGTGGATACGTAGTTTGGTAAATGTAGAAATCCATGTGTAGAAAAACATTCGGCAGAATTGGATATTGTGTGGCCTTATGGGGTTGATATTTGAGTTGATAACAACCATAATCGTATCATTTCTGAAACCATTATCGTTGTTCAAAATTCTAGTTTCGTTTGGTTTGAGAACTACCTGGCTAGTAGCTTTCACGTGGTTTCTTTTGGCGAAAGCAGCCGTCAATTTGAATTTGGAAATTTGCTCCAAGATTATGATTTGGACAGTTGCTATTGTATCTCTTCCACTGCGAATTCTTAATGCAGTACAAAGGGAGAGACTGGTTAGTTTCTTTTTTCTCTCTCTCTTTCATGAACTATTTGTTTCAAATGATTGAAGTATGAGTACTGCATGTTATGAGGTGTTACCTCGTCTGATTCAATCCGGAAACTCTGCAAGGCCAAAAGAGTGAAGTGTAATTGATTTATGTTAACTTAGATGTATTTATTTATCTGGTAACACTTCCGCATTTGCTTTTTCTTGTTGATACAGCTTGAATCACGTCTTCTTGAGATGCAAATTGAGTTGGAGAATCTCACATGGGACAAGAAAAAGCTAGAAGAGAGGCTGCGTGCAGCTATCCAAGATCGCAGGGTTCTGGAATCTTTACTAACAGAGATTGAGGATGAGCATGATAAGGCCATATCTAAAATTGAGCATCTTGTAAATGAGGTAAAGAGAAATTATGTTTCTACATTTGAAGCTTGCTCTAGTTTTTCTGGAACTCCGAATAAAAATTTGGTATGTCCTCCGTTGTAATTCTTTTCCTGGAGTGCCTTCTTGAAATTTGAGTGCATGTACAGTTGCAGGATTTCAAAGAAGAGAACCTAAAGCTAACTGAGATTCAAGGGAAGAACATTTGGGAAATCAAAGGTGGTATTAAGAATAAAGTTTTTGATGATGACAAATGTGCCATTCCTCTGCCAACTGAGTATGATGTTCCCTCATGGAATCCTTCTTATAACCGTGGTGGGGCTCTTATTCAAGACTGGGAGGACAACCAAAAAGATAAAACCAAAGATTTTCCTAAAGCTGGACTTAAAGGCGATGAACCTGTGATTAATACATTCCCAGCTAGGATGGTAAGTGCAATGGAGGGCGTGGTGATTGATCGGCGTAGAGATATAGCTGTCTGTCAGAGCATTTTCAGTGCTGTTCTCTCGCTTCTAGTTGGGATGATTATATGGAAGGCGAAAGATCCTTGTATGCCGCTTGTGGTTGCACTTTTCAGCGTGGTTGCGATGTCTTTGAAGAGTGTTGTTCAGTTCTTTTCAACTGTCCATAACAAACCCGCCTCAGATGCAGTTGCTTTGTTAAGCTTCAACTGGTTCATACTCGGTACTCTCACCTACCCAACCCTGCCAAAAGTGGCCAATCTATTGGCACCAGTGGGTCTAAGGCTTGCAACTCGAACAGTTTTGTGGCTTGGTTTTGCTTCTTCTTTATGACAGGTTTGGCACCAGAGAGGGAACAGTTTTGTGGCTTGGTTTTGCTTCTTCTTTATGACAGGCTTGGCACCAGAGAGGGTAAAAGACGGTAGGTTCCCTCCCAATTTCCACAAAGTCTAATCTTTCCAATGCACATATGATAGTGTTTTGTACAATATAATTGTACCACTGCATTGGAGTTTTCTGTTTTCCTGCCAAGATTTTGTTCTGTATGTGTATATATTGTGATAGCTTGTAGTGTTTCAAGAGCATCTCTCTGTATATCTTTTTCTTGCATGAAAGTTAGTCTATCCTCTCCTCCTCCTTGGTTGTAGCGGTTAGAATTCCCTATTTTGCCAAAGATTGCTTTAATTTTAGGTTCTAGAAATGAGCCGAGAGTTATTGTTGACAAGCTTGTAAAATACAGATGCAGTGAACTGGTCGGCGTGTTGCTCTTTTTGCTTTCTGAACTGCATTTTTGTGAATATTAATTTTTATCTGGAATGTGATGTAGTAGAACCAAGTTGTCCGATCAATTGAATTTTGGGCATTTGTTGATAGCAAAGTTTAAATGCAAGCAGTGAAGTAGAGATCTAGTAGTGCTAATCTGCCACACCATAACGTTACCCCTAGATTTATATTTGAAAAGGAAAACTAGTGGTACCTGAGAAACGGATAAACTTGTTGGGCCGAGCGAAGCGAGGGAGGTCCTTTATATGGCCATTTTTTTGTAAAATTTAAGTGATCAATTACCACAAAAAGATTGGAAATGGTTAGGGCCGAAAAACCAAAAATGTCCCTCCCTTTTAGTCCAATTACTATAACTCAAACCAAAAATGTCCCTCCCTTTTAGTCCAATTACTATAACTCCTTGTGTATCCTATCTTTTCAGGGGTATAATTGGAAAACAAACTTTAATATAACATATCTAAAAATCCGTGCTTTAGAATTTTACAAATTTTATCTCATTGGAAAGGTTATAAAAAACTCTACGCAACGAGTATAAACAACAATATTAAATTTAAAGTTTTTGCGAAAAATTCGAAGGCATTTATCATTTTAAGCATAATTTTAGAAAATTAAATGTATATTAATTATGCAAACCACCATAAAGGATACATAATACTTTATGTAACAAATTTTTGTTTATGCATTAACCAATTTTCTGTTGCAATTAATAAAACGATGTACTCCCTCCGTTTCAAGAAAAATGATACTTTCATTTTAGGCACAATTCTCGAAATTTAAATGCATAGCCGTTATGCAAACCACCACAACGGATGCATAAGACATCATGCAACCATATTTTGATTTATGGATCGACTAATTTTCCGTTTGAGAAAAAGTGATACTTTCATATCCCGTTTCAGGAAAAGTGATACTTTCGCCCCGTTTCGGAAAAAGTGATACTTTTAAAAGCTTTTAAAAAGTGATACTTTCTCCCGTTTCGGAAAAATGGAACTTTCGCTCCGTTTCAGAAAAAGTATCGGGGTGAAAGTATCACTTTTTTTGAAACGGGACGAAAGTAATCGTAGACAAACCCCATCTTCAGATTCTTCGGTCGGCCTTTCCACCGTGGCAACGGTCGTACTAGTATTACAAAAGGATAGTTATTACAGAAAACGATTTACCTTTTAATAGGCAATCATAAAGGTTGTAGAAATATTACACGCACTCTTTCCACACTTGACACAAGTCAAGTCAACTAAGGTCGACTTGACAAAAACTCAAGACAGTATCTAATACACCCCTCAAACTGTTAGGGGCTAAAAAACATAACAGTTTGAAAAACAAAAAAGAGGAAAAACATTTTGTAACAAAAACAATTTGTAACAAAAAACTATGTTGAACGATCTGCAGAAGTTGAACACTATGCTAAAGAAGCTGGCTGGGAACACTGAGCTAAATCTGCAGACTGTAATTTCGTATTCATCAAAGACTTCAATAACCTTGAGAAAGTAGGAAAGCATAAACCTTTGGTGAAGATGTCAGCAATTCAGTCTTCACCGCATAGATGTTGAAGTTGCAGAAAAATCATTCTCCACCAATTCTCTTACTATATGATACTGGATTTTTATGTGCTTGGTCCTGGTGTTAAATCCTGTTAGATAATAGGAGCAAGTGCACTGATTTCAACTCTGTGGACTATAATAGGAGCTTTACGTAGTCATCTTTGCACCATAAGCGTGTTTGACGAATAGTTTAAATAGTAACATAAAGGACTCTGCGGACCGTTAAAGTTTATAATCATAACATAAATGAGTCTACACTCGGGAGACCACACTCATTCTCTAGTTTTACTGTAGTTTTGGTATTATAATCTTAACTTATATAAAGAAACATATTTGCATGTTAGGGATCCTAGGTTTTAGGTGTCTTGCCACCATGGCACAATTCATTGATTTAGAGAAATTCCCTAAAGCTACTAGACAAACAGAAAAATAAAAGGTGAAAGAGCGAGAATCAACTATCTGTTGAGCAACAATAATCAGGAGCAGACGCTCATAGCGACGAAGACTTTCGTAGGCTCATCATTATGGTTCTAATGATGAGAACATTTTTCTAAACTGTATACCGTATTATGTAATGTCTACTAACTAGTAAATTTTGATCACTGGATTCATCTCAAGGCCATATAATGAAATCGTAGTTACTGCCTGGGGTTCCATTCACTCTTCACTGGCAGCTTACTTATTTATTAATGTCCTTTTATCTAGAAGCTCAACTAAGTTTTCTCTTGGAACTAATTTCATCTTTTTAATAAATTTATGGTCAAATTATGGTCACGGTCCATGGTGCCCGATGCATATTCCTGGATGAATTATATATTTTCTCTAAGCCTGACAATTCTATATTTGATTTAGTCTTTTGTCATGTTTATGCATATATTTTGTGTCTAAAAACCTGGTTGCTTTTTATCTCCCAGCAAACTGATGAAGAGGTTGAACGCTCTTATGAAGAGTTCTATGAGGATGTACATACAGAATTCTTGAAGTTTGGGGAAATTGTGAATTTCAAGGTTGCTTTCTATAACATAAGTTTATGTTAAGAGAAAGTACTTTCCAAAGATTAACATGGTTTTACTTTTCTAAACATATCTGGATCTAATAAGCTGTAAAAATTCGTGTTATTGCTTAATTTTTTATTTTTTTTCGTGCTTAAATCTTAAGATTGGTCCTAATTTTTGGTGAAGCTCAAATCGGTTTGGCTGACCTCTCTCGAACACTTCAGTGATTACATATGGGAACCTTCGTTATATAGATAATTTACTAACACAGTTATGACTTGCAATTTTAAAGCTATGATGTTCTGTTCGTGTATGCGAAACGGTTCGTTCCATCTCGCGTGGGAATGTATATGTGCACTATAAGTCTCTAGAATCAGCCATCCTTACTTATCGCTCTCTAAATGGTCGGTATTTTGCCGACAAGCGTGTATATATTTCTTCTCCGCTTGATAAACGTTTGTTGTCAAAAATGTGTATCCTATATGGACAGTTGTGGCACAGACTCAATTCTTAACCTATATCTAGTTTGGATTGGGTTGCATTGTTATGAAATCTCAGAATGAGTTGTAAAGTATAGAATGGGGAATAATTATGAGCATTGAGAGGGTCTGAAGATATCTAGCTTCAGCGGGATTATTTACTTGTTACTATTAGTTTCGTTTGCCTTCAGTAGATACCTTTCTAGGTGACGTGATTGGGTGTTAAAACCCACAAGCGGATGTTGAAACTCCTCTCCGCACCCCGAATTACGACAATTAAGAAATGACTCTCTTTAGCTTTACCCCCTCCACTTTTTTCTTTTTTTCTATTTTTTGATTATCTAATTAATCTTTTTCGGGTTTCATAAAAAACTATAAATCATTTTTGTTGGTATTCTCTTCACTTTACCAGTTTCCTTAGTTTTTTGCTTGTCTTCGTGATTATAACTTATTTTGCTCCTGGTTATCATGTTTGTACTGTCTGTTAACAGATAACATATATTTATTTGATGAAAAATATATGGAAGATAAGATGCAGAGCTGAGGTTAGCTGTTCAGAGCTTCAAATCTCTCGTTTATCTCTCACTAAAAGCGGAATTAGAGAGTGTGAGAGAGATAGAGGTGGAGAGACACTCATGATGTGATAGAACCTTTTCGGTAATTTTTACTCACTCCCTGGAGAAAGCAAAGAGTGTTGCAGTACACACTCTTTCTAGGAATGCAAAGTCGTGTATTCTTTGTACATACTCTTTGATTTCTCCACCTGCTTGTTGAAGCTTTGAAGGTGTCTGAATTGCATGTGAAGTAATCTACATCGTATCCTGTATAAGTAGCTAGTATTCATGCTTGCACCGGTTTCTAATTTGCATATGAAATGTTCTGCCTCATCTTACATTTTGTTCACTTTTATAAGTTTAGTTAAGTTACTTTCATATAATTAATCAGGATATTACGTTATAGTTACAAAGAAGACTTGATTCTCGTGTCCTAGTAATGTAGCATCAGACTTGGTTGTGTAAACACTTTTATTCATTTTAGTAAACAACTATGGAGTATGAATTATGAAACTGAAATTGAATGCTTGTCAGAATTTGATACTTAACAGATTTTTTTTGGTACTTGGAAGAATTTGTATTCTTTCTTAATAGAACTGAATGAATGTTGATGTAAATTGATTGAAGCAATTATTGTTGAATGTGGATGGATTGAAAGGATTGTACAGGTAGTATTTGGAATTCCGGTTTCCGGCAGAAAATGTACTGCCGGTCAATATTGCCCTGGTCAATATTGATTTTGACCAATTTTGACCAGGTCAAGGTTGACCGGCAGTAATTTTTTTGCTGTTACAAAAAAGTTCGTAACGGCTCTGAGCTACATAAACATCCTCGTTGCAAAAAAAAGTTTGTAACGACCCGAAGCTATTACCACGTGAAAATTCAGAACGGCCAAGCCTCGTTACGAGGGCCGATTACAAAAAAATTAAGTAACTCGCCACAAAGCCGTTACAAAAAAAATGTAACACCCACTTTTGCAACAGGCGAGGGCCGTTACAACCCGTTTTTGTAACGGCCTGGTTCTGTTTCTAATCCCAGAATTTGGTGTAGTGCTTTCATTTAGATATATATGGGTAACCGTAGCTAAACGTGTATATTCAGTTGGCTCAACAATAGTTAGCCATATGAACACTTTTGTTTTAACCTTGTTCATCTAATACTTCTAGATCACATATGATGATCAATCAAACAAGAATGATAATCAAATGAATCTAATTGTGTTACTCATAGAGTTTTTCAATTGTTTATATTCTCATAGAAGTATACAAGACACAATTGAAGCAAAATCGATTTTGATTCAAGAGAATCAATTCATGAACATTTAGCCACGGTTTGCAAAGATTGCATTCCTTATTATATAAATGTATTTGTTCATGAGTATGAAATCATATATAACCGATTTTAGAACTTGAACCACTTAAGTTTGCAAACGGGTACGCAAACTTAAGTTCCGGACAATGGTCTTAAACCAACAGTTTTCAAATGAGTACGCAAACTTTGGCTACGGACCGAACTCAGTTGAAACAGTATGCGAACGGGTACTCAAACTTGGTTCCCGTACTTCAACGGTTAAATCAGTTTGCGAACGGGTACACAAAGTTATTTTCCTGTTCTCAATTCACAAAAACAGCTTTATTCGCACACTAAGTACACAAACAGTAATGTATTCAGACATGGGTTTTATTCTAAACTCCCATCTCAATCATTGAAACATCCTTAGAAGAAGACAATAGCTGTCTCACACAAACTATTAGGTTATAAGTAATTTTCACGTGATCGAATGATCAATACGAAACATTCCGAGTCTACATCAAATGAATGTCTCACACAAATCATGTAAGATGTTACAAGGTAATTTCCACATGATAATCTTTTGACTTTCATCAAGAATAATGATGAACATATTTAAAGCAAAAATCTTTCCAACACATAATTCGAGAAATAGATAAGCGGGTTATACTCAGCTCAAAATATCAAATGTGTATAATAACGGAGTCTATATAGCTATACGACTTTGTCTCAATAGGAGATAGAATAGAATAGACTTTTGAGTGATAGATGATTTGAAGTCTCCACATACCATTTGTTGATGAAGTTCCACAAGCTCCCCTTAGTAGTTCTTTGTCTTCAATCGATGAATGCCGTGAATTCTAGGCTCAACTACACATTCTATCCTAATCCAAGATATAGCTATAAGTAGACTAGAAATCAAGACTTATAGTTTTGACAACTAAACTTGACAAACAAGTTTGAGATAGCAACGCTTGCGAGTTTGACCGAGCAGTTCTCTAACAACCCCCCCTTTTGTTAATTTAGTGACAAAACTATCAATACATATGGATTACAAAATAAATAATTTTTGTAGCTTCTCATCCAACATGCTTGATTTCCTTGGTTCTTCAACGTTCCTTGAATTCTTCGTCACTTCAAGTACTCCAGCGACAATGAACGTGTTCAACTTAGTATCATTGTTTTTGAAGATCCGTAGCTATAACAATATTTAAAAACAAGATGTTTTCGTATTGTTATACAGTGTCATAGTATTATTACACAACATCAAAGCTCAATTGTATCACAACTTTGACAATAATACTATGGTTATATGTATCACTCCCCCTTAGTCAATACTTCATCTCACAATGAAAACCACTCCCCCTTACATAATGATCCGTAAACCATATGTATGTAGTGTGAACTACAAAATAATTCTCCCCCTTTTTGTCAATAAAAATTGGCAACGGTACGAAAACTAACGAGATCATAATGAAATTCTCAAACTATTAGCTGTAACATAATGTAGAAATACGATTAATATCTAAACCCATAAATAAGCAAGTATTATACGGTCTCAATACTATAAACTTGTGTTTAAACAGAACCCACTAATCAAAATCCCTATTAGAATGCTTAAACTACAATCAATTTCAAAAAAAATCTTTATGGCATTTTATCAAACACATAAGGTGAATTGTACAAAACAATAAGTTTTTTAAAATTAGGCTAGATAAACTACAACATAGAATTAATATTTAATAACCATGAGTTCATGAATCATGCTTACAACATTGATAACTTCTGTAAACAACTATACATGAAACTCTCTATAGTTGCAGAAAGTTTTAGTTAGAGCTTTGTTTCGATGATTTCACATAGTCGAAACTTATTGTATTCATTAAGGAGTTTATAAATATAAAAGATAACTCCTACAATATTCCACAGCCTTAGTCCCCACAAAGATTTGGCAATTAAGCACAAGTTCAATTAAGAACTCTCCCCCATAAAATGTCATTCCCAAAGGAACCTTACTTTTACAAGAAAAGAAGGATTTCTTTGGACATTAACAAATTACTTGAAACATGAATTTGTATCCAGAAAACTCAATTAAATTAACCACAAGATACCCAAAGATTAATTTAATCGGAAATGCTCAACATAAGAATACTTACGGAGCCATACAATACTTTCACATAGAAGTGGATCAGCGAAAGATCAATACTGCGGAATACACAAAAGTTCATTCTATCTTTTATCAATATTTGCATAAAGACATAATAGACTTAACTTTTGCCATATATGCGATAACCATATTTCACGGACGTAAACACACATATCTCATACCGTATTTTTGCAATATATAAAACCAATAAAGATTAAATACTGCAAAATCATCTTCCAAATAACTTTGAATTTAAATAAATAAATCTAAAAACATTGCAAGATGAAAATCGTTGGCAATAGCTATGTGTAATCACAATATTTGCTATTCCAAACCCTAGTTATCCTTCTTAAAACACAAGAATAAATTCTCATAAGAAGTTTCCTAGAAAAAATAAAAACCAAGTTTCTTTGATAACTTCATACCTTTGAAAAGCTCCATCATAAAAGGTATCACTGATATCCTTGATTCTTTTGACCGTGGAGATCCCATGTTCATGAGTTATAACATTTACTTTTTGATTAACAATACGAGCAAACTACCTAGCTTTGACGCAGTCCACGATGAGCTCCTTCTGATTCTGTATCAAGACCTTTTAATTCTCAAGGATTTTGGTTTGTTCATCAATAAGATGATTTATTTGCAGTTGAAGATTTGCAAATTCGACCTTTGAGTCATTGTGAAAGTGGATTAAATCCTTGAAATAGTCACCAATCCAAGTGTTGTACTCTTTCTTCCAATCATCTTTTTCAAGAAAAGTTCTTGAACCGAACCGCATCCTTTAATGTCTTCATTCATCTCAAGATTAACTACTTCCTGAGGCCTTGAAGAGTTCTCCATTTTTTTTTATTAGGATACTCTGTCGGAAAAAGTTCTCCTTAAATTCTCACTGAGATTTTTTAGTGCTCAGAGGTACTAAGATCCAAAGGATACTCTGTCGGAAAAAGTTGTTTTAGTATAAAACAAAAGTTTTAACGTTTTGTGAATGCGTTTTTGCATAAAACTTTGTAGATCTGTAAGATTGCAAGTCTTTAGAGGCTATGAACTCAAAGAACTTACGGAAATAACTGATGCACAAATCACTAGAAAGTGAGACAATCGTTATTGAACTCAGATTTCTTCGTTAAAGAAGATGCGTAAGTTAAAAAATAAAGAAACATAAAAACTCAAGTTGGTGAGCAAATCCTTCTAGCGCCAAACTGTGACTATTATTTTTCCCATAGTCTACGTAATGTATGATAGGTGTAGAATACACCGTATTTAATATCTAGTATTTATGCTTTCTTTGCGAGTTTTCTTGTAAATTTTGTATCTTATGTGTGCTTTTGAGTTTATTAGGTTCAATGGAGTCATTTGGAGCAAAAAGACCAATTGGAACTCGTTCAAATACAAGATTTCTACTTTTCATTGTGTAGAGGACGAGAATATGAAGACAATGGCGAAAGAACGAAGTCATTCGGAGCTCGTATGAAGAAGTTATGGGCAAAAGAAGAACTCGGAATGGTAAACCGGACATTTCATCGGCTAATACTAATGAGAGCCCAGCCACATGTTAAGGGGTAGCCAGATTTGGTTAAGGGAAGTGTTATTTGGAGCCAGTCGAGGATAAGGGGCAACCAGCTGACTATTCACTAAAGCCAGACTACAAATCGTTAAGGGGCACCTCCCCCTTCATAACTAAAAGCTAGGTCGAGTGTTTCTCAGACATTTAGTACAAGCACCTGTCTGGCAGTGAGGAAGTGCCAAAGATGTTAGAGCTGCTGTTAGGCTGAGCTGTTAATAACAATGGAGTTGCAGCTGTGGTGTTGTTGAGTATGGAGCTGTGAGTTGAAGCTGCAGGTGCAAATGCAAGTGCAGCTGGACTTGAACCAATTGCAAGTGATGGGGTGGTGATGCTGTGAAACAGAAATTGCAGGTCAGAGTGAACAAAGCTGGGAAATGGCATTGCAGGTGGTTTCATCAGGTGGTGTTGATAGAGCTGTGCACTTTCTGGCACTACAATGAACAAAGTTGCAATGCAGTGCAAGACCCTGTTGCTGCTGATATGAGAGAATGAAACTGAGGTGGTTCTGGTGATGATTAGAAGGGTTTGCGAGATAGAAGGTGGAGATCGACTGTGTTGTTGCTGTGATGGGTTTGCTGCTATGAATGCATTGTTCTTTGCTGTGCCATGGAAGGGTCAAGAAGGAGCCGAGGATGATGGCAGCTGGGTCAAATGGATTCAGGTTATGAGATTGCATTTGGAGCTTCTGGGATTTGAGATATTGCAGGTTTTGGTGTCTGGTGGAGGCAATGAACTACAGTGAAGGTTCAGGGAGCTGATTTGTGGACTACTGGGTGGTTTTGATACTATAAGAGAATGAGGCTGTTGAGCTGCTATTGAAGCACAAGTTGCTGAAGCTGCGCAATAGGAGCAGATATTGGTGAAGTGGCCTGAGATGGAATTGCAGCCAGAGAATGTGCATTGCAGGTGCAGCTGTAATGTAAAATTGTGGTGGCTTGATGAGAGACTCCTGGTGCTGATTAGTTGAGCTGAATTGAGTTGAACTTGACCTGAGATTTGGCAACCAAAGCACTGCAGAAATTGTGCGAAAACGGAGCGAGAATGGCGCACCGGTGAGCATAGTTCCGATAGCCGGATTTCAGAGGTTAGAGTGTCGATCGCAATATTTCAGTGAATCGCGAGGGGGGTATGAGTCGGATGCAAGAATCGACGGCCGGACATATGAGATACGCATTACGCTTTTGGGTGCGTTTTTCAAGAAATGAGGAATTGGTTTAGATGACTTTTGTGAATGTTTGAAATGCGAGAGAAGGGAAGATGAGTTGCTGGGAGTGCACACTTGCTGGCGACAGTTTTCGATGACAAAAGCGGTGGAGACAAATTTTCCCGGTGACGGATTCCGCACCGACGACCGGATTCCGGCGATGACGTCGGAATCCTCGACCACTTTTCGGACCCAAAAATTCCAGAGACTTATTTTCACTCCTGGGCTTGGTGGACGAATTTGAGACGGGTTTGGAGAAGACTTGACCTACTTTGGGTATCCTTTTGGGAGAGGCATATAAATAGAACTTTTTCTCTAAACCTAAAGATATATCTCCATGAGGGAGACTTCTACTTTTGTTCTAGGGTTTCACATGATAGGTTCTTCTAAACTTTCTATGATGATTTCCAAAAACACAAGTAACTAAGTTTTTATTATTGGTTGAAGATGTAGTTGGATTTTGCAACCAAGTTATGATTTTTATGAATTAGTTTTCTCTCAATATTATCGTTTGATTTCTACGGGTTACAATAATTGCATGATTGATGGATTGCAATATGATTGAATGTTTGTTTAGTCGAGTCTAGAATTGATTGAACTCACATCCATATCTATAGCTATTTTAGGTTTTCATCGAGCGATAACCTTGAATACGAGTAGCATGATATGATTAGGGTTTGTAGTGATACATCCTCGTAATCATATGTAGAAATTGACCTTTGTCCGAATTGTTTGCGCAATGTATTACAATTGCATTGATTAGCCTATTTCTGAAACTTAATGCTCCTAGGAATTGAACTTGATTAGCGCAAGGCGTTAGGTTATTCTTTAGGTAGATTTCACATACGCAGCCCTAATGTGTGTGTTGATAACTTTGGAAATTACGGAGTATTCTTGCAATAAGGTATTCTATGGCTTTTGATGATAGCGAGATTAAATACGAATTCTATTCATACATTCATAAACTTGTTTACAATTGAAGATGAAACCTTTATCCAATATTTTACATTCTTGATTTGCGTGCTTTGTTTATTTGCTTTTTGTTTATTTTTATTTACACAATCAGAAATTCTTCCGGGTTACTTATATAGGAAACCATAACATATTGACAACCAAGACCTCTCTCATGATCGATCCTTTCTTGCCCTTGCTATATTTATATTTTGAGTAGTAAGAAAGTGTAATTTATTTTTGACGCTTACGACAGCGGTCAATGTATACAGCTCAGAGGATCGGATACTATGTAGTATTGCTACCTCTGTCGAACTGGTAATGCTAAGCTGTAAAAGGTATTCAAGATCATAATAATAACGAAGAACACAAATATAATGTAAATGCTACTAAGTTATCATGAGACACAAGAGATTACGTGGTTCGACTTTTGTCTACGTCCACGGGGTAATTAGTGATCGTTCGTATTAAGTTGTGGTGGTTACAAAGATCTTAAATGCTTCCCAAAGTAATAGAGGGAACTCAAGTTGAACTTAATACTTAAGTTCTAAACATTAAAGAGGTATAAGCTTAAGACTAGATCTTCTTCTCCTAGATATTGAATGCCCTTTGTTTGTTGGTGAAGCTTGGTATTTTAGCCCCTTATGCTCTAGATATATCTTCGTTGCATTTGGCTCAATCGTCCCCTGATATACCTTCCGTACAAATGGTACCTTCGTTCACCGCACGCTTTCTCCAGTCAGACTATGCCACCTCAGCTGACCCACGTTCCTTTGGGAACTTCCCAGCCTCAGTACAGATTGTACCTTTGTTCACCGCTAGCCTTTTCTTCAAGAGACTTTATTTTAGAACCTTGAAAATCAATAATCTCAGCATATTTTTTTAGTGTTCTGGTGAGTTCAATTTTAGCTTCTGACATAGTGTCAAATGTCACATCAGATGGAATGTTATCAGAATTTGATAGCAAAATTTTTCTACCCCGGGATTCAGAAGAATCAGCTAAGGAGTTATCCTTGGAGGTAAGCGTAAGACATTTGGCATAATCAAAAACTTTGGAACTCATTTCTATGTGCGTGAGTTTGAGATAAACAGCAATCCACACAAATCAGTTTGCCACAAACACAGACTTGTGAGGTCTTAGCGTGTTTGCCCGCTCTGATACCAATTGAAAAAGCGGGGGTCTAACAACGACACCCAATAATTCGTTCGGCAATCTGTATGGACTAACTCCAATATGATTCCAAGAGAATCAACTATACAGTCAGACTCAATCAAGGAAAATATATCCAAGAGTTATATCTTTATTTCTCAATACAATCTGCAATCAAACAGAAAGATTTCTGTGAGCCTGATTGATATGAGAAACAACTTAAACGGTACCAAATACCAATCTTCAAGTGTCAAACAATTTATATCAACAACCAAAGGTTGGATTATCTAATTGATTTAACTACGCAAAACTTGTGATATTTCAATTATATTAACAAATATAATGCGGAAAAGAAATAACACAAACACCAGAAATTTTGTTAACGATGAAACCGCAAATGCAGAAAAACCCCGGGACCTAGTCCAGATTTGAACACCACTATATTAAGCCGCTACAGACACTAGCCTACTGCCAATTAACTTCGGACTGGAATGTAGTTGATCCCTAACCAATCTCACACTGATCAAGGTACGGTCGTGTTCCTTACGTCTCTGAAACCCAGCAGGACTCTACGCACTTGATTCCCTTAGCTGATCTCACCCACAACTAAGAGTTTCTACGACCCAAAGTAGAAGACTTGATAAAAAAATCTATCTCACATAGAAAAGTCTATTGAATAGATAAATTTGTCTCCCACAGAAATACCTACGAGTTTTGTTCCATCTTTTGATAAATGAAGGTGAACAGGAACCAATTGGTACACCGGTCTTATATTCCTGAAGAAAAGCATAGTAATATCAATCACCTCACAATAAGTTAACCATATGGTAGTGGAACAAGTTATTGTGGAATCACAAAGAACGAGACGAAGAGCTTTGTGATTACTTTTTATATCTTATCCATCGGAGATAAATCTCGAGCAAATCTTAGAGAAGATAATACTCAATACGATAGAACAAGTAAGATCAGAACACGCAACTACAGAGAAAATAGTTGGGTCTAGCTTCATAATCCCAATGAAGTCTTTAAGTCGTTAACCTATAATGGGTTTTACAAAAACCTAGGCTAAAGGAGAATCGACTCTAGTCGCAACTAGTATCACACAAGAGGTGTGGGGATTAGGTTTCCGAGTTGCTAGAGTATATATTCTTCAAATCAGGGTTTGATAACTTTAGAACAAAGCAATCATTATTTACCGTTAGATGAAAATCTGATTAGATTCAAGCCAATATATTTCCACCGTTAGATGGTCTTAGCTTGTTACACACAAATGAAATATACTTTCATTTAGATATCGCTAACCATACCTAAACGTGTATATTGAGTTGGCTCAACAATAGTTAACCGAAGTTAGCCATATGAACACTTTTGTTTTAACCTTGTTTATCTAACACTTCTACATCACATATGATGATCAATCAAACAAGAATGATAATCAAATTAATCTAATTATGTTACTCATAGAGTTGTTCATAGAAGTATACAAGAAACAATTGAAGCAAAATCGGTTTTGATTCAAGAGAATCAATTCATGAACATTTAGCCACGGTTTGCAAAGATTGCATTCCTTATTGTATAAATGTATTTGTTCATGAGTATGAAATCATACATAACCTATTTTAGAACTTGAACCACTTAAGTTTGCAAACGGATGAGCAAACTTAAGTTCCGGACATTGGTTTCGTTAGAGCACTGCTCGGTCGAACTCGCATGCGTTGCTATCTCAAGCATGTTTGTCAATGTTAGTGATCAAAACTATACGTCTTGATTTATAGTCTACTTATAGATGTCTCGGACTAGGACATAGATTGTGTAGTTGAGACTTAGACTTCACGGTGTTCATCATTTGAAGACGAAGAACTACTAAGGAGAGCTTGTGGAACTTCATCAACAAAAGGTATGTGGAGACTTAAACTCATCTATCACTTGGAAAGTTTATTTAAACTCTATCTCCTATATTGAGACATAAGTCGTGTTACGATATAGTTTTCTATTATACACATTTGAGATTTCGAGCCGAGTTTAACTCGCTTACATATTTCTCGGAATATGTGTTGGCAAGATTTCACTTCTACCAAGTACATCTTATATTCTTGACGCAAGTCCAAAGATGATCATGTGAAAATTGCCGAGTAACATCTTACATGGTTTGTGATACAATCATTTTTTGTAGACTTGGAATGTTTCGTTATGATTATTTCAATAACTTGAAAATTGCTTTGATGCTAATAATGTGTGAAAACGGCTATTGTCATCCTCTAAGAAAGTTTCAATGATTGAAATAAGAGTTTAGAACACTTAACCATTATTGGATATGACATGTTGTGTACTCTTGCACATATATAATCCATGTTCGGGAACCATAGTATGCGTACCCGTAAGCGTACATGTTGCTTGAGAAATCCGGGAACCTAAGTATGCGCACCCGTTCGCGTACTGGCGTAAGGTTCATGTCCGAATATTTCTGCTGGGATTGGAAGTATGCGTACACGTTTGCATACTGGCGAAACCCAATCTTGGTCCGGGTATTTCAAGTATGCGTACACGTTTGCATACTTGAAGGTTAAAGTTCTAAAATCGGTTGTGTACATCAACTTAAATATTTATATAATAAGGAATGCAATCTTTGCGCTATAATGTTCATGAATTGATTCGAGTGAATCAAACCGATTTTGCTTCAATTGTGTTCTTGTATACTTCTATGAGAATATAGCAATTGAAAAACTCTTTAACTAGTTTCATTTGAACTAGTTATGGTTAAGATGAATAAGGTTGATATGAGAGTGTTCATATGGCTAACTTCGGTTAAATATTGTTGAGCCAACATGGTGTACACGTTTAGTTATGGTTACATAAACCTAAATGAGGGTACATTTTATTTGTGTGCAACAATCTAAGTTCGATCTAACGGTTGAAAGATATTAGCTTGTTTGAATCAGGTTTTTCATCTAACGGTGAATATTGAATGCTTTGTTATCAAGGTAACTTAGATTGCAAACCATGATTTGAAAACTATATAAAGGAGAACTCTAGAAACTGGGAAACCTAATCCCCACACTTTTGTGTGTTACTAGTTGCATAGCTAGAGTCGATTCTCCTAAAACCTTAGGTTTCTCACGAGACCCAGTAGGTTAATGACTTGAAGACTTCATTGGGATTGTGAATCCAGACCCAAATATTTTCTTTGTAGTTGCGTGTTCTGATCTTTCCCGATTCTATCGTATGAGTACTATCTTCTCTAAGATTTGCTCAAGATTTAATCTCCGACAAGCAAGATAAAAAGTAATCACAAACACCTTCGTATCATCGTTTGTGATTCCACAATATCTAGTTTTGTTTCCATACGATTTAGATTATTGTGAGGTGATTGATAATACTAGGCTGTTCTTCGGGAATATAAGGCCGGTTTATCAATTGGTTCTTGTTCACCTTGATTTATCAAAAGACGGAACAAAACTCATAGGTATTTCTGTGGGAGACAAATTTATCTATTCCAATAGACTTTTCTGTGTGAGACAAATTTGTTTATCAAGTATTCGACTTTGGGTCGTAGCAACTCTTGGTTATGGGTGAGATCGCCTAAGGGAATAAAGTGCGTAGTATCTCGCTGGGATCACGAGATGTAAGGAACGCAACCGCACCTTGAATCGGTGTGAGATTGATTAGGTTCAACTACGGTCCAATCCGAAGTTCATTGGTAGTAGGCTAGTGTCCGAGCGGCTTAATACGCTTTGGTGTTCAAAGCTGGACTAGGTCCAGGGGTTTTTCTACATTTGTGGTTTTCCTTGTTAACAAAATTCTGGTGTCTATGTTATTTCTTTTTCGCATTATATTTTGTTATATAACTAGGTATCACCGGGACCTTACGGTCCTAGCTCAACCTCTATTCTAATCTCAAGTGTACATACTTTATTCTTTTGTATCATTTAAACTTACTACAACTTAGTTAATTATATAATAGATAACTTATATCGTTCCAGGGTACCCATACCTATATAACATAAGTACTAATAAAATCAGTTCATATTTAGGCACACAAATCCAGCAAAAAAATATCTTAAAAAAATATCAATTATTTGATTTAATTTCATCAATATTTATCCATTGTTAGTTTTAAAACCAATCATCGTTACAGAAGACCGAAATAGAAAAATTAAAAGAACAGAAGGATCCATGTTTACAACTTGAATTAGTTTAGTCCAGTATGTAATGATGATAGCAATGAGAGAGCGACAAATAAGGTAGCCTTTTTTCTACCAAACATATTTTAATATACATATAGAGAATGATACAAAACAGAAGTGCTCAAACCGGTTCAACTCCATGAAAAAAATAAATTGTAGATGCTTTGCTTCGAAAGTATAGTATGATAGTAATTTTAGCAAAAAAGATGTGGACATGTAATTATGAGCCTAATTTGGCCAAGCTAAGGAGAGACTACACAAAGGACATGTAGTAGAGTGCACACAGGCTACAACAACATGACACTAATGTATCAATATGTCTAAGCTCCCAGTTTAGCTAAAAGCAATTGGTATTACAACCTGCTCAATTTTGAACTTTAGCAGTATTCTAATTTATAACCAAATGTCGTTGGTTAAAAAGGACAGATTACTTAAACCCTCAATGATCTTCACATGTTATTGCTAATTTACCGAAGATACTACTCTTTTGAATTTATTATGCTCCCCAATTATGAAAAAACATATTATAAGACCATTTATGATGCGGTATATTTTATGAAATACATGTCGATGGGAAAAAATAATGTAATATTGTCTCATTAAATACCTAAAATTCATGCTTCAAAAAAATATATATATTAAACACCTAAAATACATCATTAAAGGAATAAAAAGTATTTCATGAAATACATGTCGATAGAAAAATAAATAATGCAATATTGTTTATGCTTATCACCCAAAGATTGGCATACATGATTCAAGAAAAAAAAGATTGGTATAGGTCAGTTTTCAAATATAAAGATTGGTATGGTATACATGCTTCTATAGGCACTATAAGACTATTATTGAACTGCGATAGCGCCATTTTACTTACTCCTTTGTATCTATCACGATCCCTTCTCTTCATTTCTTCAACATAACAAACTGATGCTAACCTGCACAAATCACTAAAGAAATTTAGCACAATAATCAAGTTCATAAAACTCAGCATCATCAGTTATAACCACCGTATTGTTTAACATCAGTATCAAATGATAGCCTAAATCAGTTTGTGTTGCTTACGCATTGGCCAACACTTGTATTCTTTTTCAACAGATAAATGGTACATACCTGCAAGTTATATGCAAACAACCATCCTTTTTTTCCATATATGCAAGTTATATTTACGAAGAAGTGAATGTTCACCATCCTTAGCTTTCTCTTCCCTCTCCGTCATATTACCTATACACATGAAGAGTAAGAGTAGCGACCTGTTGCTTCTTATAAGAAGATAGAGTTTTGTGATTGTACCATCGATTATGATGGAAATGATAACTAATAGTAGTTTATATGCTTCATAAGGGAATAAATAGAAAGAGACAGTTTGGGTGTAACATTATATCATAACAGCTCTGGTAGTGGTGGTGGTGGTGGTGACATTGGATATTACTTCTTAATTACCTTACGAACTCAATTAACCCAACCACGACTTCAGATCATGTAATTTCAACAGGTTTGAGGTATTCATATGCACCGATGATAGTGTCGATGGATCTTTCAAATTCGCTGAGTGTTTAGGCTAATAATTTTATTAATTTGTGTTATACCCACCAACAAATGGTGAATAAACTTAAAAACACAGACGGAATAAGACTATAATATATTCACCACAAATTTGTATGTTCAACCAAGAAGTAGTAAGATCATCATGTCAAGTTTCTCTAGAAAAAACTAGTAATGTTCAGAGCTTGAAAAATGTTAATTCATTATACCATAGACTTCCGTCTCTAAGAATGAAATATATTTCTTATACCTTAGTTTGATTCGAACGTCCAAAACTAACCGCTTATTAGAAATTTATATCTTACTCAGACCAATATATATGATAATTAAGGATATTAAAAACAAAAAAGATCACTTAATATTACTATGTGATAAGCAACTATAGTAAACCATATAGTTCACTTGATATTACATGCCCCTATATTCTGCTGGTATAAGGATCAGTATGTATAAGACCTGAATTACAAAGCGATTTATCACTCTCCCCATACAACACCAACATACCTCTAAAGTTCAAATTCGAACAACAACCTCTAAGGTGGTTCACTCGTCATACGCTCAACCGCTGACACAAAACCTCTATTAACTTTTAGTAAATTCTCTAACACAACCTCCGGTAGCACATTACATATACCAATCTGACACAGAATCTCCAATAATTTCAAGCAGTACACATCTTAGTTAATCGAATTTTTACACAATTGTTTCATACTGACTGTGTACGACCATTGCAAACCTGCACGAGAATACAAATTCACATTTGCTGAAAAGTGAAAAAAAGAAAGAGAAAAAACTGATACAATTTACCTTGCTTATCTTTAAAAATACATTAATTATTATATGCAAAAGCACACCAAAAAAACAACATTTATTTAACAGGTTTATCTTTAAAGAGAAAAATCCACAACCTCTCTTCGACACATTATCTCATTTCCCTGCTTCGTACCTTTACGTCATTAATGATTGTGTTGATTATTTTGACAGATTTCATCTTAGAACTTACAATGGGTATCCTACTTTAAATTATAATAGGAGTGCTCCCCTTCAAGGGTAAACCTCCATCGGAAAGGATGCCAGTCAACATATGTTCATTTGAAGCACTGTTATAGTCAACCAAAACAATAGGTAATTATGATTTGGGTAGTTCGGAGTACAAAATAGATATTCTTTTTATTGAATTTAGTTGTTAGGTATCTTGGTTAAATCAGATCACATCATGTATTTCTACTACTAAGCAACCGGCTTCTATCCATGGCCATGCATATGAAAAACTTAAACTGATTTTTGATATTAAATTTGTGTATCAAGAAAACTATAATTCCAACTGATTTCTAAGACGTAACGTCATTTCACTCAGTCATTATCGTTGACTTTGATGAGCCTAACCTTGTGTTTAATCCCTCCACGAATTTAAGCAAAACTTAGATATGTCCAACTACTTTGTCTTATTAAACACCTGGATAACGTAACAATTATAAGGAAAATAACCCAGGCAGATCTTAATTCTAAATAATCAGCAAATGTTTTTTATGTTTGTCATAAAATCAATCAAGGGAAAATCATCGTGAGAAAAAAGTATAAGCCCTCGATATTTTCTATAGATGCAACTGTATATAATGAAAATCAAAACTTTCAAAATCTTTTGTACTTCACATATATCAAACGAAAATCAAAACTTTCATAATGTTTTTTACTTCACAGATATCGGTATTGTCAAAATGATATCTATTATTAATCGTCAAGCGGTTATTAATCTGTAAAATAGTTAGAAAGCTATAATTGCACACGACATACCTCATAAAGCTATCTTTTAGAATTTTCCAACCCACCGATGCCCTATCATGGAATATTAGGCCCTTCCACAACCTGAAAAATACATACTCATAATCAGTCTCATAAGAAAGAAACAGTATGTATTGTACCATATGGAACCTATGGAGAATTTGAAATAATCACCGAAACGATGACCAATTTGATAATAGTTTAGAACTTTGATATCCAGACTTGCAAACAATAACCATCTCAAAGACACATGAAGCTTAGAAGTCCACACAGTAAAATAAATGGTAATATGATGCCACAAAGAAACTACAATGATATTATGCGAGATGTAGCATGGTAATGGAAGGAAAAATAAATAATCTAATCTACATTGTTTCCTTTTAGCTTCTTCCATATAAATTCATTATGGTCATCTATAATTCCCATCACACATACAGATTAAGATATAGCATTCACACAAACAAACCTTAATTCAAATTAATTAAAATAAATTTCAGTGATTTTAACGATTGGAAACTTGAAAACATTGGATATTAGCTATAAAGATCAAACTGTAGCTAGCCATATCGTTCTGTTTTGATGGAAGATTAGAAACTGAAATTGAATCAAACAAAACGATAGTTGAGAGGGGCCTCAAGAGTCTCTTAATCGAATGTTTTAGATCAAATCTCATTGACCGACCAATGTGAACTACTTACTTTATATGGAGTTGATTGTTTGACTGGGACTCAAAATACTGTTTTAGGCATTTTTTTGAGACGTTGTGGTGTTATTGTATTAATGGTCATTTGAATAAGACTCAAAAGATATAACCCTTTTTTCTTCTTCCTTTAAGTTTGGAAAAGAAGTAGATGTCAATTAAGATGTTGGGTTAGATGTAGTTATAGTTGTACTTGAGTTTCACTCTAAAACAGTGAGAAAGAAGAAAAGAAAAACTATCTTTTCGTGTTTCTTTTTCTTCTTGAACATAGGAGACCATAAGGATCAAGAAGGTAAAGGACTAAAACAATTGGTTGTGGAGTTATGTAGTTCAAAGTAATGACTACATATAATAGCATTCCGAAAGACATCATAGTTTATCCACTTTTGTACCTGAGAGTTTGATTCCTTAACTGCATTCTTGAAAATTTGAATGCCAAACCTTATTAGTCTCTCCACATTCATCAGATCATGTATCTTATTTTGGGAAGGCTTCACCTTATAAATGATCGATAATTAAATAAATTTTCTTCCTGAAGAAAAACATATTTTAACAAATGCATATTTATAGAGAAAGAAATTACTGAGATCTTGGTCTAACAAAATTTCTACAATTTGCAGCCATACTAAATCTAGAAAGTCTTCCCAACCCCTTGTAGGACCAAGAAAATTGTTGTTTTAAGAGAGCTGATTTACCTGTCCCTCTCAAAGATGAATGAAAGAAACTGCTAAAGCGAGTGGAGTAACAATACACCAACTTCCAAGTGTAAATTAACTTTCCTTTCCATGCAACTCAATATCATGTAGTTGAGTGTTGAAAGTGGTTTCCTCGGTACAATGTATTTGTGGTAGTTTTGCCGCAAAGTATCATAGTACGACATAGATTCAACAGATTTTACTGATGCCAGTGGATTCTCAAGTATTGATGTGAATTAACTGGAACAATAAGAAGCGGCAGTTGTTGAAGACAGAACAATGGCCTGTAAACCTTGACTATGTATACTGCCAAGTGCAGATAGAATATATAGGTTAATACAATGAAATAAACATAACAACCAAACACAGGAATTCACAGAGGAAAATCAACACAATCAAATAATCCGTAAGCAGGAGAGATGTGATGGGAATTGTAAACATAACCTCAACTTAATTCCTTTCCCGCTCAATTAGAGAACCCAGTCCTGACTCTATAAAAATTGGAGGAATGGAAAGAGTTAAAAAGTCCCAAAATATCCTTCACTTGTTGAAATATCTACCCTGCACAAATGAATATCATTGCTTTGACGTCACAAAGAATTTGAAATAGCTTGTTCCGTTTAGATGTTTCCCAAGTTTTATGATGATATATGACACCCCTCTTAATTCATGTCTTGCACTATTTAATGATTATATGACACCACTCTTAATTCATGTGTTGCACTATGTAATGATGAGCTAATATTGTCAACGGAAGCATGTGAGGTTTCAGCCTACTCAAATAAAAATGAGCTAATATTGTCAACGGAAGCCTGTGAGGTTTCAGCAGAGTCAAATAACAATGCCATCTGTGGGATTCGAACCCACGGCTACATGTATGAGAACCATGTGCTCTTCCAGTTGAGCTAAGACAACAAGTACAATGATTACATGAGTAAACCGTGTAATACTGTGCTAACGTACAATAATTTAAAGTAAGCAATAACACAGTTTGTAAAAAGGATCAAACGGATTCTAAAGAAAGAATTACACAACAACATCATATTGATGAAGCTTCAATTACATTGTCAGTTACTCCCTCTGTTTTGGTAGACTCCTAGTTTATCAATCCCGACCCTGTTCTGTTCAGAAGGAATCAAAGTTCATTGTTTCATGGACGATTACGGATCATACTAATTACCAAGATCCAAATTAATACAATAGAGATCTAAACAGGGGTTACTAAAAAAAAGTTATAAAACATGAATTGAAAATAGATTTGGGAAACAAATACTTGCACTCTGCAGGAATCAAGCCACTGCCTAAAAGTCGTGAACTTGTCGCTCTCATCCTTCCACTCATTAACAACCACACCTATAAAGACATGAACATCCACCTGGTATATGCTACATATGATTCCCCTTTGCACATGATCTTTACATGTATAAGTTTTCTATATGAAAGTAAAGAAGGATACCTGAATAGCTGCTGATTGTAGGTCAAAAGAAGTGAAATTCCAAGCCCACCAAAGGCCTACTCCATGTGCCTCTGATAGGGTTTCCCAGAGCCCTTTGCATTTCCAAGGGAACTTGTATGCATCCTTAAAGATGTTGTATCCTGTGGTTCCAAAGTAAACTAAGTAATTAAACTATCGAATAATTATAAACTATTTAGTAGAACTAATGATGTACCATATTATATAACATTTCTAGATTCCAATAACAAAAAAAAAAATGAATTAATGATTGCATATTGTTGGTCCCAAGCCCTTGGAACTATTACAAAACTTGTAGAAAAAGCTTCTATGACATCAAATAGGTACCTAAAGATCATTTATCAAATATGAATAATCTACAAAGAGTGCTGCAAGATGCTCTCCAGTAACCTAATTGACAAAGCAATGTTCTCCAGTAACCTAATTGACAAAGCAATATTACCCGTGAACCACATGATTCAAGAATACAAACACATGTCATTAAGATCAAAGACATGAATAGTACTAATGTAGTCATCTCGCCGTGCCATTCTCTATTTCGGAATTTCGATCTCGAATTTCAGCTTCTAAAGCATAGTTTTCATTCTCAATTGCTTTTGCAGGTTTCAAATTAAATCACAGATGCAACCGTGAACTTAGAGATTCTCGTTTTCTATGATAAGCAAATTAATCTTAAAAAATTCCTGTTCTAGAACAGTTCATAAGTTGAACGAATAAAATAATACCCCCTCCCCTACCTAATTGCATGTACAATAGTCTAAGCATCCGTAATACCCACAACAAAAACATCGTCAGCCTCTCTAATTTTCTATTTTCTGTCCATTGTTCTCTATTTCAGAAGTCCTCTCCAAACTCAGAAGTCCTCTATTTCAGTTATTTATACAAGATTTTCCATGCATTAATCAAAAGACAACCAAATCAAGAATAAAATCACATACCCATTTGGTAGGGTACCAAAATGACATCACTTAGAGGTTACTTTAAGTGGCTGCTACTTCCACATGGATATGTGGATTAGTTAAGTCAAGTCCAACACACCAAGATTAGTCATCTACTAAGACACATTGTTTCTACGGTATCAAAAGTGATGGTCGTGGTTTAAAGAAAGCCTTACGTAGTACGTACTTTGGATCAGCTGAATAAGCTCATAATGAATCTTTTAGTTGGTCCAATTTGAATCACTGACAATCGGTATCTCACGATGCATAAAAGGCATTTGGAACAACAACACCTGCACCTGAATAAGGTCTGGAACTAAGAATTTTGCCAAAAAATCTTAGATGTTAGGTTTCTCTTAAAGCAACAACGACTATGATCTTGGTGCTGGGAGGGCTATCCTAGTGAAATAGTTCTTGAACATGAACTTGTTGACAATAACACCTTTATTCTTCTTTCAAATCGTGTGGGTGAACTTGTTAGCAAATGAACAAATTCTTTTTTGTTATATATATAGGCCTATGGGATCTTTATTACAAACACTGCTAAATCGTAGAAGGATCATACAGAATAGGAAACAACGCTATATATAAAATAGTTTCCAGTGCAAGAAAAATAAGAGTTTCTTTGTAAACTAAACATACCTCTTGCGAAAAACATCCAATGTTTGAATCATGAGCAATAATGAACTTAGCCTTCTTACTCATAATTCTCAACCCTTATTTACCCCTTGTGAAGTCCTGGCAAAGCAACTACCACTGACCCTGAGACATGTGATACTTCACTATGTTCCTTGGGGTTTGGGGACATTTCAGTTTGATGCAAAAGCTTCATCTAACCTGAAATTGTACATGAAAATCTTCTGCTCCAAAATAACAATTATTTGGTCGACTCGAAGACCAACTGCCCGAATATTTGATCTAGATGAAAGCTCTTTTGTCCACAGGATTTTGTCATCCTCCCAAACCATGACCTGTAAAAAAAAACATAGCATAATGAAGGTCAGAATTATATCACGGGAGATGTTACCCATATCCATATAAGTGTATAACAAATACTCCCTCCGTCTCTAAAAGATAGGCAGGTTTGTGTGTAAATTTACTCACAAACCTGCCTATCTTTTAGAGACGGAGGGAGTATATTCTACTAGTTGTTATCATGATACAGAAAGTCAGGACAACTAAAAAACTTGTAAGTTGTAATTTCCCAAATCCAAGTTCACTATGGTACCTCAATATTGGAAGCATATCAACAAATTTGAAAGCCATTCAACCCAAATCTTCTTCATGTTCAGGTTCAAGTTTCAACCATCCTTTCAGTAATATTTAGTTTTGGTTATTGTTTCCTTATAAAGCGACGCCACTGACATTCTAATACTTTCATTTAACTGCAAAACTGCAAAGTCAATGTTGACTACAATGCGAATAGCCAAAGGAATGAAACCAAACTGTGAAAGGACAAAAAGCCCGTTTTTCACCACACCCAAATTTTGGCAGTGAATTTTGCATTTTTCTTTGAAATAACAAACTCTGAAGAAAATAATCGATTTCCAGAGTAAAATGAGTAAATATTGGCATTTGGACAGGATAAAGAAGAAACACCTTGGATGGCTCACTATCAGGCTGAGGCTTAATCCCCATTGAAAAATGCAACCAAAGAGGAAATTCACTGCCAACAATAATAAAATAATATCACCAAACAAAAATTGAAGTCATAATTAAAAAACTGATACAACCGAAACACAGCAAAAGATACTAAGCTTCAAATGTTTCCATGAAAGTAGAGGAATGTATATTCCCAATCTACCACCCAAATTTAATGTTCTTGGATTTGTTCAAACAGTTTAGAATAATCGTATAGAGATACAGTGAATATAGGGAACTGCTTATGCTTATTAACTTGCAATACTTGGATATTTTTGTTGTTTTTCAGGAAAATGTGGCGAATCAATTCTACCCAAGTTTGAAACTTGTAATATTACTAGAATTGCTCTATCAACAAAACTGAAAAGATGGATTGATCGGCTGAAAAAATAATAATCAGATACTCATTGTTTCCCTAACATAGAGTATCTCAGCTGCTGCAAGTAATCTATTCTCTTTTATGGTGACACTTTTGTACATACAACCGCTTAACTTAGCAGTTTAAGTGGGTGTGATGTGATTAGATTTTATTCCTCTTTTGCTAATCTTTAAACTAATTCATTAAGCTTCAAGTCAAAGTGAAGAGAACTAAGAGTCTGCATAATCGGTTCTACACGCCTTTGTAAACTGTGTAAAGCTTGGGAAATGATGCCTTTATGTTCCACTAAGTTAAAACTACTTAAAAGATAATTAAATTAGAATTCAAATACTACATGAAGAGTCATCAAATTTGAAACTAACCACTATTCTCATAGTTAAGTTATTGTAATCGAGAATATGAACTATGCTCAGAAGACATGCAATAGTGCAACATGCAAGACTTAGTGTTCAAAAAAAGGTTTTTGCATTAGGTCTATGAGCTCCAGTGATGAAGTTAGGCCAGCAACATTGGGCATAAACTAATATAAGACAGAAAACAGAAGAATAGAACGATAGAAAATCAACAAGACGTTGATAAATTGAGTCTAGGGCTAGCAGCCAAATTACTCATCGATAATCTAAAGATTATTTTCATAAAATCAATAATAAAGTCTGCCTTCTAAGAGACGGCCTAATAACCTATTTATACTAGTAAAGAAAACCTAAAGAGAGAAAACACACTAACGGACTGAAACGCCCTTTCTTGAGAGATAAACTAGCAAACATATTCCTAAATAGAGAAACTCTAAAGTGACATATTATGCCCCTGCATCAACCACCCCAGGTTGAAGAAATCTCAGCTCCGATAAGATGCTTTATGATTTTTCGCGTGCATCTTTGATGTCTTTTCTGCCTTTCCCCGATCGAACACGAAACCTATAGCTTGACGTATCCTGAAACGCATTAAGCAAGAAATGTTCTCTGTATCGTAGGATATTCCTACTACTTTCCCACGGTCGAACACGAAACCCAAATCCTCATTATTGATTCCTGACTTGGGTATGCCAATAGCAAGCATTAATTCCGTCTTCCCGTCATTATATTATGGGCATCCTAATTTCTGGTCACTGTCTTCTCGTTTGGAACCAGTGACTACCATCTTCCTTATCGACTTTCCTCGATCAAACACAAAACGTGATCCCTCATTTATGAAACTAGACTTCGCCATGACAACAAGCATTGGTTCCATCACTGCATCTTGATAAACTAACCTCTCGTCCGAGCTAGTCGTTGAATCACGACAAGCAAGCAACAAATTCATCCTTATTCTTCCTTGTAATTCTTCATGCCATCTATTAGCACTTTCTGTCACTGTATACTCCTCTTTGTTAGATATTTTCCTCTTTATTGTTGTGAAACCAAGTGACCAGCATCTTTAATTTTGCATGCACGTTCTCTTCACGGTCTTCATTCACACTCTTATGCGAGGTAAGTCGATGAACAAGCTGCTCCAACTCTAATTCAGCGAGATAGTATGTATCTCTACTATTCGTTATCTTAGCCACCTTCACTACTGCCTCTTTGAGAGATTCAACTCTCAATTTCTCACCTCCACGTTTCAAGAATGTTGTTGCAAAAAGTAACTACAGAGTCTTTAATTGAGCTACCTACCACACCATTACGAGAAAATCTCGACAGCCTTTTTGAATACTTTATAAAACGAAAAGCAACCGTCAAAGCAGCTGTCCACATATGTCATGAATCCTGCATACAACCCGATTTTTTTTTTAGCTGTAGCAAATTTGTGTAGACGAGAAACTGTAGACAACAGGCTAAATACCCTTGTGTGGTTGTTCACCCTTTCATCTCTAAGCAAAACATGACTTTGAAATTGTTCCATTTCAGTCAGTTGACTTGCATAATTAGAGAACAACTCGTTTTGACACTTTTCCACTAATCTGGTATCACTGCATTGGTCCTGGGGACGAACAACTTCGTAGTTATTAATGTTCAATCTCTCCTCGTCCTTTGACACGTAATCTAGACATAAATCTTCTAGAATCCGGTTCCAAATCTTCCGAGAATAATAAGCAGTAATCTCTTCTCGTTCTTGATCACCTGATTTATGCTTAACAGTCGAAGGTAAGTAGTTTCTTGTAAATAGAGCCAAAACAAGCATCTTGACAATTAAAGTTGCATAACAACACATGTACAAATAAGCCCACATTATCCACGAGATTAGTTTCTCAAGAATACGATAAACCAAGGACTTAGGCTCACAATTCACAAAGGAAGACATGTTTGGGAATGCTCTTTTTCTCAAACCAAGGAAAAATTTCCCTGAAACTGTTTTCACACTGTGATGAACGCGAGCACGAACAAAAGCCCAATGAACATATGCCATGTCACGACTATGAGATCCAATACCTTGTATGCTTCCTTCAATATTATAATGTGATGATTTTGCAACTACAGAAACAACTTCATGAAAACTACCAAGGAAACGCAAACCTTTATGAGCCAGCTTTGCTATTGCTAAACTTTCTCCATGTGATAAACCATCTCCGTCACTCGGTAAAAGAAGCTCCAATGCAGCAATGGCAGTTGTTAGACATTCAAATTTAGTTGTCCATCGTCTACCTGTTGTTGCGGGCCATTGCACAAGAGTGTCCTTCACGTAAGCACCACTGTCATGATAGGCTGTGATGTTGTTTCTGAATTTTTCTACTAAGTCTTCTGCCATAGCATTCCTTCTGGAGTTCAAGAGAATCCGCCCTCGAATTCTACTTGCATAATTTCCGACACAAGTTTTCTTGTGACAAAACTTTCTCTTACACAAGTCTGAACTTGTAGTAATAATTTCTATCATACATGAAACTTGAGTTTCCTGAATAGAATTATCGTAACACAGTACTGGAGTACTTACTATGTTCGGTAACTCTTCCACAATAATACTCCTCTCTTTGTTAGAGAAAATTCGCCCACGAATTTTACCGGTACAATTCTCTCCACAAGTTCCTTTAAGAATAAACTCTTCATTGTACTTATAGAAATATGACCTTGCATTAAAATTTTCAACCATATATAAATCTTGATTCTTATAAACAATAGAAATACTTACGATGCTTGTGTCTTTCCCGACAAAAGGATCATCACAATCTGAAGTAAGCAAAACTTGATCTCCATCTTCCGGATAAGTATCGTAAACTGGTGGTAAGTCCCAGTCTACGACAACTCTATCTTCTTCACTCTCATACGATGAGAATGTTGTTTCCTCACGAACAACAACAAGTTTGTCTTCACTCTCACCCAAAGAGAATGGTGTTGCCTCACGGATAATAGGTCTATGAAAAAGATTTTCATCGACTACTTTGTCTTCATGTTGATATACTTTAGAAATGCCTTCCGGTGAATCTAAAGGTTTGCGTCGGCCTTCCGGTATCTCCATAAGGGCTTCCGCACGTCTCTGTCGCTCTAGCCTTTCCAACCTTTGCAGCAAGTTCTCCAACTTGGTTTTCTGCTCCAACCTGTCTAACTGTAGCAACATGTTGTCAACTATAACTCTAATCTCTTTAAGTTCTGCTTGATAAGTTTGAATACCTCTTCCGCCACCACCTCTAACTCTTCCTGCCATTATAGCTAGCTAGGGTTTGTGGGTTTTTCGTTCTAGCGCCAAATGATGAAGTTAGGCCAGCAACATTGGGCATAAACTAATATAAGACAGAAAACAGAAGAATAGAACGATAGAAAATCAACAAGACGTTGATAAATTGAGTCTAGGGCTAGCAGCCAAATTACTCATTGATAATCTAAAGATTATTTTCATAAAATCAATAATAAAGTCTGCCTTCTAAGAGACGGCCTAATAACCTATTTATACTAGTAAAGAAAACCTAAAGAGAGAAAACCCTACACTAGCGGACTGAAACGCCCTTTCTTGAGAGATAAACTAGCAAACATATTCCTAAATAGAGAAAATCTAAAGTGACATATTATGCCCCTGCATCATCCGGCCAATAGGGCTTTCGAAATTCAAACTTACCTTGATTAGTTGGTGTAGAAGAAACTCTTGAGGACCATCAGAAACCCATCAACAACATAACGTAAATAATTAGTCACCGTAACAACTTAATTCATCATCGCCTTTTATTCCATTAAGAGGCCAGTATTTTCTATTCAGGGGCCTCTTAATATACATCATAAGCAGCAACCGAATTTAAAGTTTCTAAACATTAACCGCAACATATCTAAAAATGCCTAGTTGATGCAAAACACCCACAACTCTGGTCCTACTCTCACCCTTTTTGTCGACCTGCAAAATCAAAAAATAAAGTGGCAAATCTGATCAAATTAGAGAACAACATATATTAACAAAAAAAAAAAAAACTAAACCCTAATAAAACAAAGAATAAGGAAAAGAAACTTAAGAAATCACCTATTTGTAGTATGGGGTTCCTTTATTGCCAAAAAACAGACAAACATGAAAAGAAAAGAACAATATGATTAACAAAAAAACCCTAAAATCCTAACCATTCACTACTTGTGGTTAAAGATTAACAATTATTTCATTTTTTTATTTGTTATTCTAGATCCTACAAACCTTTTGAATTTTTATTGGCATTCCATTAGATTCTTTAAAACTTTACATCAAAATTTGCAAAGATTGAAAAGAATGAATGCAGATTTATTTTTCTTGTGCCTATAATCATTACACGTGGATGCTTGATGAGCGCAAGATGTGAACCAAATCCACTCATCGATGATACCATAAAGTCTTGTTCAAGTATATTTCGGAATCCTGGAAGCTAAGCGTACTCAGCTCCAGTAATAGGACAACAACATCGACAGGGCCGTCCGAGTCACTGTGTGCCACAGTAACACAACTCAAACTACTACATGAGCCAACCAAATCCTTCTTGTCATGACTAATCATTCTTAGTAGAAATTTTTATTTTTCCTTTTTATCATAGTCTCCGTCAAAGTACACCAGTAACTAAAAAGATAACTTATATCCACATTCAAAAAGTACTGCATTTCAAATGCATGTAAAGAAAGAAAAAATAAAAAGCATACGAAATATGAATGCATATTAAATTTCAATAAACCCAATTTCCTAAAAGACCTGAGCTTCAAGCTTATTAGGAATTTTCGAAGCAATCAGATCAGCACCAAGGGTATGTAGAATGCGAGAATACGCTTTACCCCCTCCAAATTAGCAAAAAAATTGTGAAAATCAATTGCTGTGATGAATAAGTTAAGAGGGTGAAGAAGAAATCAAACAAAACTAATCAAAAAGAAAAAACAAAAAAACAAAAGAACATCTCAAACGGTTAGAGTCCTTGGAGAACAGAGAGCTAAGAAACATACCAATTCTAGGGTTTCTTTCTACTGGAAGATTAAAAGGATACATCCATTTCACTTTTACAAATGGTTTTTTTCTTCAGAAATTCATCTTTTGGAAGAACACCGTCACTGAATTAAAATTCAACCTAAAAAAGTTGAAAGAATCAAATTAACACCGATATAAAGGTGGAAAATTAGGGTTGAAATTTTAAGACCTGAGTCACCTAACAGATGATTTTCTTCCGTGTTTCTTCGTCGGCAGTGTTGAGAATTTAAGAGGGGAGAAGGATCGAAAAAACAAAAGTAGGTTTTATGCGAGTCGTGTATAAACAGAATGGAAATGTCTGTTTTAGTTTTAGGGATTAAGATAAACCTCCCGCAACCGTCCAAGCAAAAATTCCATCCGGAATATCCCGACTACCGGATGATGGTCCCCATCAAACGACATTCGTCTGATAGCCCTGGCTATCATGGACACAAACCTCATACCTTTTTATAACTATGATTGAAATATCACAGGTTGTGCGTTGTATAAATCAATTAGGAAATCCAACCTTTGGTTGTTGATTGAAATTGATTGATCCTTGAACATTGGTCTTTGGTACCGTTCAAGTTACTACTATTATATTCAATTGGGCTCGCAAATTTCTATTTGCTGATTGCAGATTGAATTGAGAGATAGAGATATAAACTCTTTGATATACTTTTTTAAAGATTGAGTCTGATTGTCTAGTTGACTCTCTTTAAAGTATATTGGAGTCCTCTCAGATTGCCAAACGAATTGTTGGGTGTGGTTGTTGTACCCCCGCATTTTCAATTGGTATCAGAGCAGGCAAACACATTAAAGACCTTATAAGTCTGTGTTTGTAGCGATCTGATATGGATAGAAGTGTTATCTTTATAAACGTACCACCAATCTTCGATGGCTCAAATTGCTTATGGTGGAAAATTGCTATGCGTGCCTTTCTTCAAGCGCGTGATTTTCAATCATGGGTTTATGTAGTTAATGGCTATGATGCTCCCGTTGTTGCAATAAGAGATGCGACCGTTCCAAAGGATATTGGTACATATGAACCTGCTGAGATTCTTGCTGCAAAGCAAAATTCCTACGATTTGAACGCCATCATTCATGCCATTACCCCAGATCTTCAGCACCATGTGACTACGTGCACTTGGTCTAAAGATGCTTAGGATATCTTAGAAACCCTATTTAAAGGGAATACCAGTGAAAAGGAAGCCAGACTTCAAAACCTAAATTCCGATTGGGAAAACCTTCGTATGGCAGATGAAGATTCATTTGATGAGTTTAATCACAAAGTGTCTGAAATTGTTAATGCATCTTTTGCGTTGGGTAAGACTATTCCTGAAAAGGACATTGTGATGAAAATTCTCAGATCGCTGCCATCTAGATACGACTCTAAGAAGCATGCCATCGTTGAGGGAAATAACCTTGATACTCTCTCCAGAAATACGTTGGTTGGGAAGTTAAAGATCTTTGATCATGAGCTTACATCCAAATCCGGAAAGGATGTAGCTTTCAAAGCAAAAAAGAACACTAAATTACTTGACAAAGTAAAAGTGTTTGCGTCTCTAAAGATGATCTTTCTGAGGCTGATTCATCAGATGAAGATCTTGACAAGTCAGTCTCTTTGATCACAAGACAGTTTTGAGATCTTCTATTGAAGAGAAGTAAACGGTTCTCCAGAGATAAACCTAGGTCATCAGCTAAACCTCACAATCGTGTTCCTCCAAAAAACATGGATGTTTACGAGACTGATGATGAGGATATGCCACAGTGCTTTAAGTGTAAAGGTTTTGGTCATTTTGCAAATGAGTGTCTGAACCGCAGAAAATACACTGGGAACAAAGGTCTTGTTGCAACTCTTAATGAAATGTCTGATCACTATGATTCTAATGAAGACGAAAAATCAAGTGTTGCGCTTCTTTGTGAAAATATTGATTTTGATAATTGTAGCAATACATACATCAATCTTGATATTCTTTCAGAAGAAAACTCAACCAATCTGGAAGAAAAAGTTGACCTTTCTGTTGGAAACTCTCTGTCTAATTTTTCAGGTTCCACTATGTGTCTAGCAGCTTGCACATCTCGGGCGTCTGAAACATATTCCAGGTTGACATGCTCTTATTGTTCACTCAAAGGTCATGAACTTTTAAAGTTTTTCAAGTACAAACACAAAATGAGGTATGTCAACAAACTTCAACGAAGAGCGAATCGACTAGCAAACAAGCTCAAACTTGTTCAAAAAACCTCTGAGGTATGTAAGATTTTATCTTCTTCGAAGAAGTTAGTTTCCAAGGATAAGACAAGACCACTAGAGAAGAAAGTATGGTCTAAACATTCTGAGAGACATGGTTCTATGAATTCCTTTCAAAAAAGGTTACGGTGGACAAATTGTTGTTCACCGCAGCACAACTTGATTGTATTGTTTGGTGCATCTTGTCTCATGTGCCTGATCAAAAGAGACAAGATTGTGCACACCTCAGGCTTTAGGAAAAGAGAAATATTTTTATTTCGTTTTCCCCTCTTCTTAGCTTTGCTGAGTTATGCAAGTTTGGAATTCTTCCATACTTAATTGATATTGGAAGGGACTTCCCTGATCAATCAATAAAAGAGGGTTATTCTCGACAATTCTACCCTTTTTAAGGTTGTGAGTTGTGTGTGCACGAACCTGTGTGTTTAAAGGTTTTGTAACCCTACAATCCTTTTTCCTTCTTTGAAACTCTTTTGATCTTAAGACTGCTTATTGAGTTTAAATTGTGAATTCCTCTCACAAACCCGTACCATATGGATACTCCAAGCATCATGTCTCCTGATGGAAAAGATGTTAATATGATTGTTAAGCCATCAATCATGAAGGAAAAAGAAAGATCTCCGTTACCTCCAACTTTGAAAAGAAAAAGAAGGAATGTTAGAAGCCAAGAACTGTTCCTTCAAACTCTTAGAAGTTTTCTGGTGTTCTTGAAGAGTTGAAGGAAAGAAGGAAGGAGTTCAGCAAATAAAGGCTATTGTTATGAGAACTCTGGAAATTCAGAAGGCCCTGGTTCGACATCATCAGCCTAGAATGTTTGTTGGAATTGACTCCTTTATTCATGAACCGTATGTTCCCATGGCTGTTGACGACAAGGAGTTCGGGGAAGATAAAGAATTTTTTAGAGGTCTCAATGTCTAGGAAACTTCTTATAAAAATTTTATTCTTGTGTTTTTAAGAAGGATAATTAGGGTTTGGTGGTAGGATTATTAGGAGTACCTACAATGATAACTGCAAGTGCACAGTGTCGATATGCAACACAAGGAAAGCACGGGTCGATCCTCAGGGACAAGGTGGGTGTAGATTTAAAGCTATGGTCTTACTACTACTGATTTCAGAATAAAGAGTAACCAAAAAAAGGGGTTTTGTTGCCGATACAGCTAGATGATGGTAGTGACTGAAATAACAAGAACGAAAGCAAATAGTAAGCTACAAGCAGGTAAATAAGGTGCTAGGGCAGTCGAATCCGCCGCTCAAGCTATATTAAGTCAATTCAGTCTCAATACTATTTTTGTCCCTTATAATGGACATCGGTGGTATTCCGCCTATCCAGGGAAGTTTCAGGAGGATGGTTTAGTGTCACTAAGATAGTTCATAATCCTAGTATTAGCTGCCCTCTCACAAAACAAACTAACCGCAGATCAATCACTTAGATAATTAAACAAACCTGATATAGATATTCTAATTGCAACTAAGGTATCCCTCCAAAGTACTAACTGTCTGATTAAGGCACAACTAGTCTAAGGATCGAACAACAATCCGTTAAGCACAAGTTGTAGCACAATCAACATAATGTTATTCTAACTACAATGGATACAGGGCATACACTGTGAGAACAAAATGCTGAAGGTTCAGATTGTATTTATCCAAAATATTATAGCACAGCAAGAACAATATCAATACATGAACCAAACTTAGCAATATATTAATGGTTTCATATAAACCCTAACTATGAAATTAGAACATCATGGAGATAATAAAATCAAACATGAATTACTGCTTGGTGCACCGACTAATCCGGGCATGAATTTTACACATAACTCTCATCCCTATTTATACATGAAAATCTCCCAATTAGATTCCAATTCACAAATTGATAGAGACCCACTCACCAAAACGTGTTTCTCAGATAGACCCCTACTTCAATTCAGCCTTTACAGCTCCTTGATTTGATGTTCTACAGCTGTGAAGAAACCCTAGTCTTATCTCTCTCAATCATAGCTTCTAGGGTTACTGTATAAGGGAGAAGATAATATGGAGAGAGATAGAAACTAGGAGATTGATTGATGGCTAGGCCGTTAGGTGGGTCGATAGAGTGGCTGTGTTCAGTGGTGGTCGGAGATGGAAGTCTTTGGAAGGAGAGACGTGAAGTGATGGAGTTCCGAGAGGTCAGTAGGGAAGAGAAACGAAATGGGGGAGTGTTTGGTTTCTGTTTGGGTAAGGGAAGAAAATAGGAGGATGGGGTGTTGAGCAGGAGTAACAAATGTTGATGTATCGCATGGAGAGGCCTTGGATGCTTAAAAGCTAACTCGAATCTGACGGCTCATATTGGAAACAGGTTTGGGTATAGGATCTTGGGTTTTATGTCTTGGAATATCTTATTCTAGGCCCAATCCTTCTTCAAAGCTAATATCTCAAGCCCACTTCTTCGAGTCTTACAAACAACATTCTTCACTTGCGGATGAGGTGCAAACAACATTCTTCACTGCCGTCTAACGTGAGTCTTTGTTGTCTCTC
Source organism: Papaver armeniacum (assembly GCA_023531295.1). Classification (NCBI taxonomy): domain Eukaryota; kingdom Viridiplantae; phylum Streptophyta; class Magnoliopsida; order Ranunculales; family Papaveraceae; genus Papaver; species Papaver armeniacum. The sequence continues at coordinate 62,489 of JAJJWW010000941.1, read as the reverse complement.
TTTCATTGTTATCAATTCTCCTCTTCTTTTGGCTCCTTAATTCATCCTTGCTTTATTTACTACGTAAAAACACAAAATTAATTAGTACAAGTATTTATTCTTGAAAACGAAGAAAATACAGAATTTGGGATAATATATGATTTTAAAGCGCGAAAGATGAGTTAATTGCCAATAAAAAGGTATATAAATATGCAATATTTGGCACTCATCATTTGGAATAGCCATTATTGTGAGTACACATAGCTATGTCCAAAGTTTTTCATCTTCAATGTTTTTATATTTATTTATTTAAATTCTAAGTTATTTGGAAGATGATCTTTGCAGTATTAATCTTTATGGTTTAATATATTGCAAATTGTTATGGGATATGTTGTTTACGTCCGTGAACCTTGACTGTCCCATATTTGTTCAAAAGTTATCTCTATTATATTTCGATATGAATGTATTGATAAAAGATAGAATGAACTTTTGACAAACAAAAGTTAAGCCTATTATGTCTTTATTGATGGAAGATATGATGAACTTTTGTTTATAAAGATTAAGTCTATTATATGTCATTGTGCAAATAATGATGTAAAATAGAATGAATCTTTGTTTATTCCAAAGTATTGATCCTTCCCTGATCCACATCTTTGTGCATATACTGTGTTGCTCCGTAAGTTCTCTTATGTTGAGCATGGCCAATTGAATTGATTATTTTTGGGGCTAATTCTATTGTGACTTTTGGATACAAATTCATGATTCTCATGTGATTTGATTATGTCCAAAGAAATCCTTTTTTTCTCGTAAAAGTAAGGTCGCTTTTGTTGTTCTTTCGGGAATGACATATTATGGGGAAGAGTTCTTAATTGAACTTATGCTTAATTGCCAAATCTTTGTGGGGAGTGCGGATGTGGAATAGTGTAGGGGGTTATCTTGTATCTTTATAAACTCCTTGATGAATGCATTTAGCTTCGGCTATATGATTGCATCTAAATAAGTTGGTATGTTATTCTCTTTTGGTCATGAAGTATCTCTATGAAAATTTCATGAGGATCCCACTAGTTTTCGTACCTTTGCCAATTTATATTGACAAAAATAGGGAGAATTAATGTGTAGTTTCATACTACAAATACATATGGTTTACGAATCATTATGTAAGGGGGAGTGGTTTTCATGTCGAGATGAAGTATTGACTAAGAGGGAGTGATACATATCACCATAGTATTGTTGTCAAAGTTGTGATACAATTGAACTTTGATGTTGTGTAATGATAATATGAGACTGTATAACAATGGTTGAGAGCAACTGTTTTATCGTTACGGATCTTCAACAAATATGATTCTGAGTTGAACACGTTTAGAATCATGAAGTACTTGGAAGTGACGAAGATTTCGAGTCGTGTTGAAGATGACGAGGAGATCAAACATTTGGATGAAAAGCTACAAAGTTTTATTTATTTTGTAATCCATATGTATTGATAGTTTTGTCACAAAAATTGACAATGGTGGAGATTGTTAGAGCATTGCTCGGTCGAACTCGCATGCGTTGCTATCTCAAGCATGTTTGTCAATGTTAGTGATCAAAACTATACGTCTTGATTTATAGTCTACTTATAGATGTCTCGGACTAGGACATAGATTGTGTAGTTGAGCCTTAGACTTCACGGCGTTCATCATTTGAAGACGAAGAACTACTAAGGAGAGCTTGTGGAACTTCATCAACAAAAGGTATTTGGAGGCTTAAACTCATCTATCACTTGGAAAGTCTATTTCTACTCCATCTCCTATATTGAGACATAAGTCGTGTTACGATATAGTTTTCTATTATACACATTTGAGATTTCGAGTTGAGTTTAACTCGCTTACATATTTCTCGGAATATGTGTTGGAAAGCTTTCGCTTCGACCAAGTTCATCTTATATTCTTGACGCAAGTCAAAATATAATCATGTGAAAATTTCCGAGTATCATCTTACATGGTTTGTGTGATACAATCATTTGGTGTAGACTTGGAATGTTTCGTTATGATTATTTCACTAACTTAAAAATTGCTTTGATGCTAATAGTGTGTGAAAACAGCTATTGTCATCCTCTAAGAAAGTTTCAATGATTGAAATAAAAGTTTAGAACACTTAACCATTATTGGATATGACATGTTGTGTACTCTTGCACATATGTAATCCATGTTCGGGAACCATAGTATGTGTACATGTTGGCTTGAAAAATCCGGGAACCTAAGTATGCGCACCTGTTCGCGTACTGGCGTAAGGTTCATGTCCGAATATTTCTGCTGGGATTGGAAGTACACGTACGCATTTGCATACTGGCGAAACCCAATCTTGGTCCGGGTATTTCAAGTATGCGTACCGTTTGCATACTTGAAGGTTAAAGTTCTAAAATCGGTTGTGTACATGAACTTAAACATTTATATAATAAGGAATGCAATCTTTGCAAAACGTGGCTATAATGTTCATGAATTAATTCGAGTGAATCAAACCGATTTTGCTTCAATTGTGTTCTTGTATACTTTTATGAGAATATAGCAATTGAACAACTCTTTAACTAGTTTCATTTAAGTCATTTGGACTAGTTATGGTTAAGATGAATAAGGTTGATATGAGAGTGTTCATATGGCTAACTTAGGTTAACTATTGTTGAGCCAACATGGTGTACACGTTTAGGTATGGTTACATAAACCTAAATGAGGGTACATTTCATTTGTGTGCAACAAGCTAAGTTCGATCTAACAGTTGAAAGATATTAGCTTGGTTGAATCAGGTTTTTCAGTTGACGGTGAATATTGAATGCTTTGTTACCAAGGTAACTTAGATTGCAAACCATGATTTGAAAACTATATAAAGGAGAACTCTAGCAACTGGGAAACCTAATCCCCACACTTCTGTGTGTTACACTTTTACTAGTTGCATATCTAGAGTCGATTCTCCTTTAACCTTAGTTTTCTCACGAGACCCTGTAGGTTAACGACTTGAAGACTTCATTGGGATTATAAAGAGAAACCCAACTATTTTCTCTGTAGTTGCGTGTTCTGACCTTGCCCGATTATATCATTTGAGTACTATCTTCTCTAAGATTTGCTCGAGATTTAATCTCCGATAGGCAGGATAAAAAGTAATCACAAACACCTTCGTCCCATCGTTTGTGATTCCATAATATCTAGTTTCGCTTCCATACGATTTAGATTATTGTGAGGTGATTGATAATACTAGGCCATTCTTCGGGAATATAAGACCGGTTTATCAATTGGTTCCTGTTCATCTTGATTTATCAAAAGACGGAACAAAACTCATAGGTATTTCTGTGGGAGACAGATTTATCTATTCCATTAGACTTTATTGTGTGAGACAGATTTGTTTATCAAGTCTTCGACTTTGGGTCATAGCAACTCTTGGTTATGGGTGAGATCAGCTAAGGGAATCAAGTGCGTAGTATCTCATGGATCCGAGACGTAAGGAACGCAACTCGTACCTTGAATCGCTTTGAGATTGATTAGGGTTCAACTACGATCCAGATCCAAGTTCATTGGTAGTAGGCTAGTGTCTGTAGCGGCTTAATACAATGTGGTGTTCAAAGTTGGACTAGGTCCCGAGGTTTTTCTGCATTTTTGGTTTCCTCGTTAACAAAATTTTGGTGTCTGTGTTATTTTTTTTCCGCATTATATTTTGTTATATAATTAAAATATTACAGGTTGTGTGTTGTATCGATCAATTAGGAAATCCAAACTTTGGATGTTGATTGAAATTGATTGATCCTTGAACATTGGTCTTTGGTACCGTTCAAGTTACTACTCTTATATTCAATCGGGCTCGGAAATTTCTATTTTGTTTTTGAAGATTGAATCGAGAGATAGAGATATAAACTCTTTGATATACTTTTCCAAATATTGAGTCTGACTGTGTAGTTGATTCTCTTTAAAGTATATTTGAGTAAGTCCTCTCAGATTGCCAAACGAATTGTTGGGTGTGGTTGTTGTACCCCCGCATTTTCAGGTCTTAAACCAACAGTTTGCAAACGGGTACGCAAACTTTGGCTCCGGACCAAACTCAGCTGAAATCGTATGCAAACGGGTACGCAAACTTGATTTCCGGACTTCAACAGTTAAATCAGTTTTCGAACAGGTACGCAAACTTATTTTCCGGTTATGAATTCTGTCAAAACAGTTCACACACTAAGTACACAAACCGTAATGTATCCAGACATGGGTTTTGTTCTAAACTCCCATTTCAATCATTGTAACATCCTTAGAAGACGACAATAGCTATCTCACACAAACTATTAGCTTATAAATAATTTTCAAGTGATCGAATGTTCAATACAAAACATTCCTAGTCTACATCAAATGACTGTCTCACACAAATCATGTAAGATGTTACAAGGAAATTTCCATATGATCATCTTTTGACTTTCGTCAAGAATAATGATGAACATAGTTAAAGCAAAAAGCTTTCCAACACATATTTGGAGATATAAATAAGCGAGTTATACTCAGCTCGAAATATCAAATGTGTATAATAATGAAGTCTATATAGCTATACGACTTTGTATCAGTAGGTGATATAATAGAATAGACTTCTGAGTGATAGATGAGTTTAAGTCTCCACATACCTTTTGTTGATGAAGTTCCACAAGCTCCCCTTAGTAGTTCTTCGTCTTCAATCCATGAACGCCGTGAAGTCTAGGCTCAACTACACATTCTATCCTAATCCGAGACATAACTTAAGTAGACTATAAATCAAGACTTATAGTTTTGACAACTAAACTTGACAAACAAGTTTGAGATATCAATGCTTCCGAGTTCGACCGAGCAGTGCTCTAAAATATGTCACTGTAGCAAAGTGGTAAGGTAAATCGGTTAATGGCACCAATGATTAAAGTTCGAAACTCGTCAGCACCAAAAACTTGTACGAGCTATACTGTAACATGGTATGTTGTAAAAAGTTAATTAGACTTGATAAGAATCAGTGTAGCGTAAGCCATTTTTTATTTTTATTTTTATTTTGTAAACAAAAGTATATACTCAATTATTCGGTGTACAAGTATCATCCATGCTGGTAAATAAAGGAAACAACCCAGACAATATTTTTACAAACTTGTAAAGTAACAAAGAGAAATCATTGAAATTTCAAACATAAAAAACTATGCATTACTTGCAAACACATCAAACTTACCTGTAATTTTGAAATTGATACAGAATAGCATGGAAAATTCAGAAACATTTTTCAAACAAGTGAGTTTGACTACAATTAAGAGAGTAAATACATATAATAGTATATGCTAGATATATCGTGGAGCAGAATTGTGAAAGGATACCACTATGAGGAAATCTCAAATCCTTGCGATTTTAACCACCACGAGGACTCAAGAAATACACCAGTATACCAAAGATTATTACAAAATCGAATACACCTTGTTTGTTTCGTTTTCAACAATTACGAGCATTTCAGTGAAACCGATGACCTGACTAAGGTAACCTTTTGGAGTACTATAGGATCATCCTTTGGCTTCTTTGACGATCTCTTTTTGAATTTACTCATTCAATCGTATCAAGTATTCTAGAAACATTATCGTGTACTGAGATTAGCTTTCTCCGAGAGTATATCGGCTGAATGATATACTTATAAAATACGCTCTAAAGCTAGATATGTCGAAAGCATTTGACAGACTAGAGTGGCCCTTTCTCGACAAGATGTTACATTCATGGGCTTCTATGAAAGCTAGAGAATCCTAATTCAACAATATGATTTATTAATTAGGGTAATTTTAGAATAGTCTAAAAACTTATTTTAAGAGTTTTAATAAGCTTATTTTAAGGAATTTTTATTTTTATTAATAATAAAATAATAAATAAGTATTTACATGAAACTGGTTGGAAAAATAATTAAAATTCGGATTTATTAATGGGGCAGGATCCAATGACATGGTTATATTGACATAATTGTGACATGGTTTTGTCATTTTCTCTACGAAATCCAAGCGACACTGAGTTTGAAGCTAATTTTCTAGTGACATGTTCCACTGATATAGCTCTACATTCCTGCCAAAAATGAGAGTATTCCGATATACGAAACTTCACCATCCACAAAATTTAATTTCAACCATTAATCTTCAATGGTTGATATTCAAAATGGTAGATGGTAGTCTTATACTACTCGGAATGCTCTCATTTTTGGTGGGAATGTAGACATATATAAGGGGAACATGTCACCAAAAAATTAGCTTCAAATACATTGTCTCTTGGGTTTTGTAGACAAAATGGCCAAACCATGTCATGATTATGTCAATATAACCATGTCATTGGATCCTACCCCTTTATTAATTAGGGTAATTTTAGAATAGTCTGGAAGCCTATTTTAAGAGTTTTTTATAAGGTAGAAAAGTTGTCGGAAGGTGGTAGATACCTTGAGAAATAAGTTTTTAATACTTTTTTTAAGTTTAAGGGTTGTTTAGGAGGAGTTATCTATATAAGAAGCTCCAAAAACGAAGATTAAGATTCTCTTTTGATTAAAAAAATTATTTTGTTATTGTAAAACTTGGTTTAACTTTATTTTGATTTTTATGTATAGTCTGGTTCATCCCGAGGTGATACAGGTGTATCTTTCTGTTTGTAGGTGAAAAATTGGTTCTGCTGATTTCGGTAATTTTGGGTGTACGGGTGAGAAACAATTTAAACCCTAAACAATGTACTGCAAGCAGTACTTTAGATTCGAGAGATCAATCTGTACAAGTCCGACCTAAACCAAGAAATGGCCGTTCCGGACTTGCTTCGGTCACAAAGTGAAGGAGAATGGGTTGGTTTTGGGGAGGGAAGCAAGGAAAGTGATGAGACCAGAATAATTGATTCTGGAAGAGTAGTTATGTTACTACGACTTGTATCAGAAAAGTGGGAAGGCTAACAAATGGTAAGCTAGCAAGTATTTTCTGAGTGTTGTGTATTCCCGAATGAACTTGTTGTTCTGGGGAAATAGGTAAGACCTATTTATACAAGTCGAAGTGAAACGTACCCTGGTCTCATTAAGGAATGGAAAAATGGGTAAGTAAATGGGAGGAGATGGTAACCGTATGAATGGAATTTGATGTTCCATAAAATCGCTAACTCATGGAATTGATGTTCCTGTTTGTACCGTGTATACAATACACGGGAGGCACGCAAATCAATACAAGAAGGCATGCCGGGCAAGTCAATAGGCATGCATGGAATTTTCATGCAGAATTAACTACACATCAATTGCTCAATTCATGCAAGGCAGTTTCATGCAAACTTAATTCCGGGAGGCATGCAAGGGCATGCGGATTAATGCCAGAGGCATGCACGGGGAGTTATGCATGGCGGATTAATGCAGGAGGCATGCAGGGAAATTTAACTCAATTTATGTTATTTCGCAATTAAGAGAGGAGATAATTCGCTGCTGTATAAATAAGGGGAATTATAACCCATAAAAAGAAAAGGAGGGAAAGGAGAGAAAAAAAGGCATTGTATTTCCATAATCAATAAAACACTACTCCCCAAGGGGATTCGTCCGTGGATGTAGGTAAACCATGCCGAACCACGTAAAATCTGCTTCTCATTTCTTTATTCTAGTTTCATGTTTTTAACCCCGTTTACATCAACAACACCAAAATCATCGTGTTTAGTACCCGGAAATATTTCTGGGTGCAAACATTGGCGCCGACTAAGGGGATTCAAGAAAAGATCCTCGTGTTCTACCAAAAACAACAATATTTCAAAAACTTGAAGTTATGTTCGTGAAAGAATTTGAGTTCGTGTCGGTGAAATATCTCCAAAGGAAGTATTTGGCAGAAAAGAAACCAAAGGATTTCACATAGGAGAAAAATAAAATTTTTCATTATTTTCTGGTCGTGCTTCAAATCGTACGGATGTTTGAGGTTTCATTGGAATTTTTCTTATTTCTCACCATAATTTCCTCATTTGATAAGAGGAACATCTATAAAATCGCCATCTCCTGTACAACGTTTCAAGGACTTCGGAGTCAACGTGGAATTATCTTAAATGCTCGATTAGAATCACACCGGATGCAGCCACCGTGATCGCACGAGACCAAATACCAAAGCTTAGGAAAAATTTGGCTGATTTCATCGTCTCATACCGGCCAACTCATAAGTGATTCAAAGACATCCAAACTTCTGGAATCGATTAATTAGCTCGTATTGGTCAATATGGATCTGCACGGACAACACATGCAAAAGAGATAAGCCTACATTTTTATCCTTAAATCTCGTTAAATTATTTTTGATTTAATTTCATGAATTAAAGTATACGTTTTTATCCTTAAATCTCATTAAATTATTTTTGATTTAATTCCGTGAGTTAAAGCATACGTTTCAATACTTAAATCTCTTTTATTTTTAATTTAATTCCATGAATTAAATTGCGCAGTGAACAGGTGCATGCTTAGAGAAATCCAAAAAGCATTTGAGTAACTGAAATTCCCCGTGCATTAAGAAACGCACATGTAAAGGAGTCTACAGACATTTGTTAATTCCCTACAGCATGGAAGCAAAAATTTCTGTGTTCGAGAAACTTTTATATGCACTTGGGGAAGCAACGTGATCGAGTTCGAGGTTCGTGGATAACGACATGACCGAGTTCGAGGTTCGTGCATAACGACGTGATCGAGTTCGAGGTTCGTGGATAGCGACATGATCGAGTTCGAGATGAGGATTGCATAGACCCTTCAATATTTAGCCTTGCATCACTTCGCAAGCACCTAAAGCCTCACCTTGCACGTGAGCACATAAGTCTTGCTTTTATCGCAAGCATAAAATCTCGTCTTGCACGCGAGTATGAAAGACTTGCATCTTGGCAAGCATAAAGTCTCGTCTGAACCACGAGCCCAATGCCCGATATTGGTCCAAAGACTCGTACTCAACACAAGCAACAGCCAGCCTGCCCAAGCAGCAAGTGATAGCCTTATTACGTTGCGAGCAAAAAGCCTTGACCCAGCCGCAAGCACACACTATATTCTACTCAAGACTCGACTAGCTATCGAGCATCACAAGTCCACCACGTGGCTAAAAGTCTCACCTAGCACGTGAGCAAATTTTATTGCAGGTTACCACGTTTTGGGGGCGTCTCACGCTTGAGTTACGTCATCGACGATCGACGCGAAGGAAGACAAAATTCTTAACCCCCAACAAGTTGGAGGTTAAGAGGGGGCGATGTTTGTACCGTGTATACAATACACGGGAGGCACGCAAATCAATACAAGAAGGCATGCCGGGCAAGTCAATAGGCATGCATGGAATTTTCATGCAGAATTAACTACACATCAATTGCTCAATTCATGCAAGGCAGTTTCATGCAAACTTAATTCCAGGAGGCATGCAAGGGCATGCGGATTAATGCCAGGAGGCATGCACATGAGTTATGCATGGCGGATTAATGCAGGAGGCATGCAGGGAAATTTAATTCAATTTATGTTATTTCGCAATTAAGAGAGGAGATAATTCGCTGCTGTATAAATAAGGGGAATTATAACCCATAAAAAGAAAAGGAGGGAAAGGAGAGAAAAAAAGGCATTGTATTTCCATAATCAATAAAACACTACTCCCCAAGGGGATTCGTCCGTGGATGTAGGTAAACCATGCCGAACCACGTAAAATCTGCTTCTCATTTCTTTATTCTAGTTTCATGTTTTTAACCCCGTTTACATCAACAACACCAAAATCATCGTGTTTAGTACGCGGAAATATTTCTGGGTGCAAACATTAATGTTTGTATCCAAAATTACTTTTGGGCATGAAACACGATGAATGGGTAGTTTTGGTGAGTATTAGGGTTTGGAGACGGATTGGAAAGCAAATAAAGAGACACAGAGGTTTAACGTGGTTCGGCATTGTTTGCCTACGTCCACGGACGAATCCCCTTGGGGAGAAATGTTTTATTGATTTTTGTATTACAAAGTATGTTTTTCTCTCCTATTCGCTCCTCCCCCTCCCGATTTCTGCTCTCCCCTGTTTATACGGTTTCATATCTAAATATAACATAAATTACACTAACTGCACATTCAAGCCACCATCATCAATTCTGTATGAAACAGCTGGAGTTAATTCTGCATGTATGAAACTGCTACCTTTAGTACTGCATGGCTGAAACTGCTGCCTTTAGTATTGCATGGCTGAAACTGCTGTAATTAGTATCACATGGCTGAAACTGCTGTAACTAGTAGCGCATGGCTGAAACTGCTGCAATTAGTACTGCATGGAGTTCAATGGATGAAACTGTTGGAATTCAATTCTGCATAAATGATTGCTGGCAGTATTGGTGGACACTTGTTTGGCCGAACAGTGACCCCATGGGCAAGGACTCGCTTGATGGTTGACGACGTGATGGCCGGGCAAAGCGTGGATGGAAGGCCGGCCGGGCGCATGGTTGGAGACCCGGTTGATGACATGATGGGCGGCAAACGTGGATGGAGCATGGTTGGAGACTGGTTGGGGACTGGTTGGCAGTGCGGAAGAATTTTTGGCTAGGAATTGGTTAGCAGCATTGCTGGCTACAAGACTGAAAATTGGCTAGGGGTGCGACTGACTTCGATAGTTGACCAGCCGGTTGACTTTGACTATTGACCACCATTGACTTTGACCATTGACCTTGATCGGACGTTGACTTCGATAGTTGACCAACCATTGTCCGGTCCGCATGCAGATCAGTGGGCTACCTTGGTTGACCGGTTAGTGGGCTTGGATGAGGACCAAAACATGATTCAAGTATCAATTTGGCCCATTAAGTGGTATTTTTACTTATGGTACAAACATCGCCCCCTCTTAACCTCCAACTTGTTGGGGGTTAAGAAAAAATTTTGTGTTCCTTAGTCAATGATAAATCTCGCCCCCAAGTGTGGACTATTGATATTGAGGTGATTGGAGAACTTCCCTTGTTGTTTGCGGAAATCAAGACGCCCCAAGAGTAAATTTATGTTGCCGCCGGCGTAAATAGAAACGCCTTCGTTGATTGTGGAGATCGTAATCAAGTCGCCCCAAGTGCTGTAAAAAACAAGACCGAAGTGATGCAACAGAAGCTTGATAATGGAGCAGAGTGGTGTTGGAAATGAGCGGTAACAACATTGAGTGAAACTGTTCTGCGGCAGCTGTGATCAGCTAGACTGCAGGAGTGACGAGCAAAATTGAATCAATAAATCCGATCACCGAATGCAAAGAACGATGAGCATGATTGCAATAGGCGGTTAGTCGGGATCGCAAGAATCGACAAAACCGACTTCATCATCGGCGGTGATCAAATGCGCAACAACGAACGGTTATGTCTTTGCAGTGGCGATCGGCGGTCGATCGGGAATCTAACGAAATATCTGGATCAATCGGTGTGGAATGCGGCAACAACGAACGACGTTATACTCACAATCATAGCGCTGCGACAGTTTGGATCAGAAATATGCGAGCATAGCCGATCGCATCACCGTGATCACCGGAATGCGGCAACAACGAACGAAGTTATACTTCAGCGAGACACGCGATCAGGATCACAGAATCGCGAGCATGATGATTCGGGAATGCAAAGCAAAGAATCAGAGCTGGAATCGCAGCATACTGGACTCACCGCGATCACCGGAATGCTACAATTCCTGCGATCGCTCCTCATCAAATATTAATGGCCTCCCACAAAGAAACTACCTATCCCCCTACACCTCACTTCGACAAACCATTTTCTCTCCATCTTCTCTTTTTCTTCCTCTCCTGACTCACAGACAGAGTTTCCCGTCCCTCTGGGAAAGACAACGCCACACCTATTAGACAAGAGGAGAGACGACGAGAGCAGGAAGTGATCACCGGGAATGCAAAGCCAAAGCAGAATTAGGTTAATTTGTAGTTTATTTCTAAAAAGGCTAATCAAATCGATACACTAAACCGCTCTTATCAAAGAAGGATAAATTTAATTTAACATGCATGAAATGGATTACGTTGTGTGTGTTGCACCATGAATCGGCAAATAATAACTTAGGTGCAGAAAGATAGCTTATATTAATTGATCGCATTGAACTCTGACCAGGATTAGTTGTACCATGATGATCAACAACGCATCCATTGAGACCCTCTCGATAAATGGCCAACGGTCGAATTAAGTGCTATATTTCGCAAGATGCCAAGCTATTTCTACTACAAATCAAACAGACAATTCTCTCTGAACAAGGGACAAACAGAGGCTCGATAAAACATTCATCTATCCCTGTTTTTGCTATTTTAACTTAGCTTAATAAAACTAGACACTTGTAGTCCTTACCACCATTGCTGGGCCCAACCGCGTGCCACTGAGATAATTCAAAATTTTAAAGTATATATGTTTGTTTTTTTTGGCTTGATGTATTTACGATCAAATCGCTCAAATGATAATACCACAACGTTTCCATCACACTAAGTAAATCTTTATTCGAGATAAGCAAAACCTAAACAGGGCAAAGCCGACAATATTCGCTGCGTCCCATGAAGTCAGTCGCCCATGGGTCGCTTTTCAGACTGAGAGGCTACTTGATTCTGATGTTCTTTCCTATGTTAGCATTTTTACATTCTGCATGATCCGTAGTTTCCTATTGTTCTGTTTGACTGATGCACCATAACCATGTACTTGTAGCTTAGTCATCAGATCTTCTTGCATTTGTTCATTGCATCTTCACTAGCCTTAACTTGGCCTAAAAGCTTTGTCAGGTTTACATGAGACTACTTTGCATCTTAGTGTCGTCAGAAATTTGACCTCTTCTAGATACTCAAAGGCATATTGCACCGAGAACTCGAGTTTGAATTGAGCCAGTTGCTTAGTCTCAGAAAGATAGCTAGTTCTCACGAGCCTGTGCACTATAGCCTTTTGCAAAATTTGAGAACCGAACTAGCTATGCAATTGAGCAATGTGTGGAAACCAAGGAAGCCTAACTTGCTTTGTGTCACAGTAAACTGCAGTCTCGGGAGCTAACCAAGGATAAGTGCATGAATTGGAGGTTAGTAACCTAACTTCTCAGATGCCAAGAAAAAGTAGGGTGTCAGACATTACTAAGCAAAAACGAAAGACTGTATCAATGTTCTGCCGCTTACTCGCTGATTCATCTGAAACCGCCCGCATAAGCTTCTCATTTGCCGTGGCATATAATCTCACTGTTCGAAAGCCCTCAGGTGGAGCACTGAATTTGAAATTTCTACAAATGAGTTAGGCTCTTTGTGCAAACCCGGACTTCAATTTGTTTAAAACGGCTCGATAAACATCAATCGGTGTACCGCTTTTCTAACGATTCTGAATAAAACTAGACAACATCATTTGCCATACCATAAATTCATATCCAAACATGCCGAGCTGCGTCCAATCGATTATGCTATAATCAAGGGTAACCTAACTGTGCCCTGCACAGCCACTTAGCTGCACTAGAGTCATGGCTGTCATTAAGAGTGAGTTGTGAGACGATTGTGGGCGTGAGTTGCAGATTTCATGGGTTTAATTTGACTTATCAAAGACGAGTACGGAACTTCGTAAGCAACAACCATGCGATTTCACTCCTTTCACCGGGCGCATCGCTCGTTTGCGTCATGTTTGACAGACCTAGGCTGCATTATTAAGCCGGAAAACCAACCTCTCGTGCCATGCAGAGCTTCGGCATAAGTTTTGCAATAACTGTATAATCCCCGCACTAAAGCAACTCCGAGTACATGCCGCATGCTGACAAACCACATACCGGGGCTTCCAACTCGCTTTACATTCGTCAACACACTAAGCCCACATAAGCCTTCTCTCACGTCACATCACAATATCATTTACCGGGCTGCTCACACCCAAATTGTCAGGGTCGTCGCATAACTAAGCCTGACAGCCTAACCGGGCTTGTAAGAAGCCCACAGCTCAACTTTCTGGTTTCGGGTTCGAGGTTATGCCTAAAGGGTTGTGGGGCTTCGAAACAGCAAGCCTAGTTAGATGAACAGGAGCAGCCCAAGAATTGGTTGGGACAGAGCCTGGGCCAGGGAGGTTGGCTGTGATGCAGAGCCCAACATGGTTTTCATGATTGCAAAATGCAATGCCCTGGGGCCAAGTGGGATTAGCTGGTCATGCAGAAAGGAAGGGTCTATAAAATCACTAGTTCCTTAAATAAGTATTCGCATTAGACAAGGCAGAGCAACAATCAATCCCGATCTGGTTCGCATAACCAACCAATGCACCACAGAGTAATACATGGGAAATTTCAAGGTCAAGAATGCATACAGAACCCACAAAGCATTCTGAAGTAGTGACAGAGGTATTCTAAGACATATCAGGACGCGTGATGAATTCAAGATATGTTACAGTGTTGTGTTCATGGCATGATCAACTGAGCCAGGAAGCGTACGTGGGTAGTCGTGTTATGATCATTCAAGGAGGATTTTCGTGTTGCTGCAGCAGTATACTCGGCTCAAACATTTATGCACCACAAGTTTCGTGTCGATAACTCACACAATGTAAGTTATTTTGGCGCAGACAATGAGTACGCCGGATCAAGAGCTGTCAGAAAGTGCGTAACATACACATGAGCAACAATGCAAAGTGTGCTACTCATTATTCTACCAAGCGCCAATACAGATCACACATATATGCACACAATCACAAAAGGCATGGCTCTTAACATTGTCAATAGGATCATAGGATTGCAATCTTAACAAAACGCAGTTTCAACTCACCAAATACAGGGCCGAGCTAAGCGCAAGGAAATGAAAACTTTGTGGATTACACATCACAACATCATACAAAACCGAGTGAACTTCTCGTAAGTTGAGCACTACCTAGCAAGACGTCAATTTCATGCAAAAGACTGGTCTAATATTCACAAGTCATGCCTGGCCACACAAGATACAAAGGCAGAGTCTCGGCATGCTTTAGCAAATAACAAGCTTAGTTGATATCAACCTATGCACAGGTGGCTCGTGTGAGTTATGCCTGTGTTGTTGTGCACAGAGTTTATAGATGCAAATGCATAGTGGCAACGATAAACAGTTATGTATTAAAGCTCACTCAAGGTCTCACACAGCCAGTCTGAAAGGCTTTTCAACACAAAATTTTCAAGATGAGCAGAGCAAAGTTGTACTCACACTCACCAATGCATTAAGCACAAAGATTCAGTAAGGTCGTCTAAGGCTCGTAAGAAATGCCTTGTCGTGGTATGCAACAGCAAATCATTCACAGCTAGCCTCAATTACATGTGATACGGCAATACACGGTGCTTGTCAGTGGGTTCACGGATGTACAATTGATGTTAACAGTGGTTACCCAACATACAAGGATATTTTCAAAAAAATAATGGACAGAAGTTTCACGTGATGTAGCTAACAAATCAAGATGGGCAGAGCAAATATTAGCCGGATCAGAAAGGCATGCCGAGGGACTCGTTTAAAATGTACCATAAACATAAAAATAATTACTTAATAAAACTAGACAAAGATTGCAATAAGGCCCAACCGCTAAGTATTACTCGTACCGCATCGCTACGCCCAACTGAAAGTACGTAATTATTAAGCAAAATCGACCGCATCGCTTGCGTCCAACTGAGTGCAGCAGTTGCTTTTGAATTGAAGTACAAAAATTCAATCAACATAATTATAACAGTTTAACATTACTGAATGTAAAAATTGCGTAAAAATATTAGGGTGTACGCTCGCCCCCTCTTAATCCTACAACTCGTTGGAGGACTAAAAAGTTTGGGTTACCTGAAATTTCGATTTTCAGGAGCTTAACTGCAATTAGGTGCTATGTAACTTTCCCCCAAGCGTATGAAGTGTTACACAGCTTGCCTCAAAAGAGTAATTTTAGACCACGAGGTGTTACATATCTCGCCCCCAAGTGATGGTCAGTCATGTTGAAGTGATATGCAACTTGCCCCCGGAAGATAGTAATTGTCATGCTGCACAATGCTTGCACAAGGGCACCGCCTTGCTGCATTTTGCTCGCGCATGGGATTTTGAATATGTCCATACACGGAATTCGCGGGGGGCCAATCCCACTATTCCGATATGCGCGTTGACCAAATGTGTGCATCCCCTCGTTGAGAAGATGCTTGCCACACTAAAGGTGTCTTACCAAAAGTATGCATGAATATATGAAAAGATGCAAAAATATGTAAATTGTATACTTACCTTATTGAAAATGTTACTGTGACTTCGCTTACGAAGTGATTAGGATGCCCACTGGCTATGTCGGTGCTTTTAAGCGACGATGATTAGTATAGTTGCCTTAGCGTCTCGTCTCGACTTAGTAATTGATTTGTCTGTGGGACTGGATTGCACCAGTTAAGTCCAAGCTGGATCGAAGATGGTTGCCACGGAATCAGATTTCCGGCTTTATGGATCAGCCGCACCGCAAATGATTATGCGCAAAACTGGACTGAATCAGTTGTAAGGAAAACTGCATTGAAACAATTTTTGGGGAAAATCGGACTACAACAGTTCGACCCAATCGGATCAGTAGGAATTAAAAGGATCATGCGGCTGTTCGATCAATGTGCCAACAATTATTGTTTGTGAAACCGATTGAAATAGTTCGATCAACTGATCAGAATAGTTATGTGGAAAAAGGATGCAGCAGTTCGATCAACTGACCGCAGATTTTCGGTGGTGATTGAATGTGACCGTTTCTGAGCCGTCATTTTATATTTCTAAAATTTCTAACCTTCTCCTAAATTAGAATGCCGCCTTCACGACCTTGGTAGTTGACATACGATCTCATCGGGCCGACAATCACTCAGTTTGGATGCACGAAGAAGAAGTTTTCGAGGAAACAAAATTGGTTGGTCAGCGCCTTGCTCTAACATGTTGATGACGTGATTGTACCCAAAAAATATTATTCTCCAATTGCAAAATTTTACCTTCATGTCGTAGGATATTGAAATGTGATCGCAACGAGCCAAAAATCATCCAATTCGGACGTGAGACGAACAAGATATCAACGAAACAAATTTTTAGACCAAGCCCTAGTGGGGTGTACATATCCGCAAGGCAAGAAAAACTGGGCGGAATAATCCGAGGGCTACGGGATTAAGTTGCGCCGCGTTCCATTGAAACAGGGGCTACGGAATTAAGATGTACTGCGAAGCACCGAACAAGCCCCTCCAAATACTCGGCAACTAATCGCCGCATCCTACTAATCGGCGATTAAATCGGGATTAATCGCCGATTGCCGCTCGTTGGTCGCCATGTCGCATTTGTCCGTCGCCGCCGCTCGCCGCCGTT
Source organism: Papaver armeniacum (assembly GCA_023531295.1). Taxonomy (NCBI): domain Eukaryota; kingdom Viridiplantae; phylum Streptophyta; class Magnoliopsida; order Ranunculales; family Papaveraceae; genus Papaver; species Papaver armeniacum. The sequence continues at coordinate 45,286 of JAJJWW010000941.1, read as the reverse complement.
AACCGCCGCCGCTCGTGGAGGCCGCCTCTTCTTGCCGCCGCCGCCTCCTTCACCGATTTTTTTTTTTTTTTTTTTTTTTTGATGTTTTACATAGATCGAAAATGGATGTACCAGGAGCATCAACGGTCGTGTGTTCAGTGCATCGAAGGTTGATGTACCATCATTGCATCAAACTGTTGTTGAGAATTAAATTTTGATGTATCGCGGAGCATCGTAGTTTGGTATACCAATGAGCATCAACGGTTTACATACGCCGAACATCGAAATTTGATGTAACACGAAGCATCGAACCTTTTCTGATTGATGGAAGTGGGTGATGTACACCTATGACGTGGGAGAGTGAAAAGTAAAGTGGGTGAACGAAACCCCTGAAGAGGGTGAACAGATCTGAGGCATGTCACCGCCGTGCCGCCGCTGCTGCCGCCGCCGCCGCTCGTGTTGGCCGCCGGGGTTGGCCGCCGGCTTTTTTCTGATTTTTTTTTTTTTTTTTTTTTTGAAACCTTTCGCAACACATTTCTAGAACTGTGATCTTTGCCTTTGGACTTTTGGTGACAGGTTTCATTGACTTGTTGTGTTTTCCTTGAAAGTTTTCGTAAATGACCCTATAGATGTTTAGCAACGGTTGTGTGGACATTGTTGTTTCTCCCGAATTTTCACCATGATTTTGCCGCACTTTTGTGGCCCTTTTGAATTTTCTTCGAGATGCTTTTCTCGGAGGTTTTCCCTTGGGTATTTAAGCACCTTGAGATGTAGACAACTTGACAAACTTTGCGATCATGACAATGATCGATTTTGTCATACAACAAACTTGAACACAGGTGGATAATGCGTTATTTGAGAAGCAATTTTTTCGGACTTTGGACTTGAACATGCAAAGTGGATCGAACATCCCGACAACAACCTTGGTGATTTTCGCAAAGTGAATCGCCTTTGGTGGCTTCCTACTGCGATCTTTGGGCTATAGTAATTGTGATTCACCGAATCAGCAAAGCCACTGCTGATTAGCCGGACTGCGATGATAGAAATCGAAACCGGATCCAGCCATGTCGTGGATCGAATATCCTAAAATAGTTTCGATGGTATTTCACTACATCTTTTTGCCGCGGACCGAGCGTCCCCAAAGAACACTATCATCGATTTTTTGTAGTGATGCGATTTTCACCAGTATCCGCAGTAATAGCTTCAAAGAAATCAAACGGCGAATCTTGATTGCAGCGGTTTGCGATCATCTTGATCGTAATATCTGCGATTACATGTTCAAAGAAGAACTGATCAATTGGATCGCAATATGTGCGATTATATGGTCAGCAGGAGCTGCGGTCAGCTGGACTGCAACCATTGTAATCAAACTGGGTTGCAGCAGTTGCGGTCAGCTGGATTGCAACCATTGATTTTTCACGACGTTCAAACAACTTTTTCACGGAAGCGATTTTGAAGCATTTTGTACAACTTTTCTCAATGGGAGAATACGATTCTTTTTCTCGTTTCCCCTTAGTCGGCGCCAATGTTTGTACCCAAAATTACTTTTGGGAACGAAACACGATGAATGGGTAGTTTTGGTGAGTATTAGGGTTTGGAGACGGATTGGAAAGCAAATAAAGAGACACAGAGGTTTAACGTGGTTCGGCATTGTTTGCCTACGTCCACGGACGAATCCCCTTGGGGAGAAATGTTTTATTGATTTTTGTATTACAAAGTATATTTTTCTCTCATATTCGCTCCTCCCCCTCCTGATTTCTGCTCTCCCCTATTTATACGGTTTCATATCTAAATATAACATAAATTACACTAACTGCACATTCAAGCCACCATCATCAATTCTCGTATGAAACAAATGTGAGTTAATTTTGCATGTATGAAATCACTACCTTTAGTACCGCATGGTCGAAACTGCCTTTAGTATTGCATGGCTGAAACTGCTGTAATTAGTAGCGCATGGCTGAAACTGCTGTAATTAGTAGCGCATGGCTGAAACTGCTGCAATTAGTACTGCATGGAATTCAATGGATGAAACTGTTGGAATTCAATTCTGCATAAATGATTACTTGGCGAGATTGGTGGACACTTACCGGCCGAACAGTGACCGCATGGGCAAGGACCGGCTTGATGGTTGGCTGACGTGATGGTGGCGGCGTGGATGGAGGCCGGGGCAAGATGGTTGAGACCGGTTGGGATGACATGATGGGCGCGGCGTGGATGGAGCATGGTTGGAGACTGGTTGGGATCCGGTTGGCGGTCGGAAGAATTTTTGGCTAGGAATTGGTTAGCGATTGCTGGCTACAAGACCGAAAATTGGCTAGGGTGCGAGTCGACTTCGATAGTTGATCGACGGTTGACTTTGAATATTGACCAGCCATTGACTTTGACCATGGACCTTGATCGGACGTTGACTTGATAGTTGACCGACCATTGATCGGTCCAGTGCGTGATCGTGGGCTACCTTGGTTGACTGGTTAGTGGGCTTGGATAAGGACCAAAACATGATTCAAGTATCAATTTGGCCCATTAAGTGGTATTTTTACTTATGGTACAAACAGTTCCATAAAAACATCAACATATGGAATTGATGTCCCATGAACGTTTCACTTTTAACTCCCTCTATTTACTAACCGTCTCACCCTTATGACACTTCCTTATGACGGGCGTAGTGTACGCCGCACGCTGTAAACCTCCAAACCAATACCCAAAGAGGATCCCCCAGTTTGTGATATGTGTTGATGTCTCGAATATTTTTGTGGAAAACATGTAGCATAGGGTTGTTTCCTGGCAAGTCGAGTTCGGGAGACTTGGTGGATTGGTGACCTTCGACGGTTGATAGGTGTAGAATACACCGTATTTACTATATAGAGTTTATGCTTTCTTTGCTATTTTTCTTGTGAATTATGTACTTTACGCGTGTTTTTTGAGTTATTAGGTGCTTTGGAGTCGCACGGAGGAAAAGATGGAGAAATCACCCATTTGAAGCATAAAGGGGCTAGAAGGTCAATTCATAGGCGAGTGATTCTTGAACCAAGTGAAAGTTATGCGCATCAAGGAAATAAATAGGCGGTCGGTTTCGCAAACCGACAAGCCGAGTATCACCATGGTGGCCCCTATCGTAAGTGGGGTGCCTGTAGTAATTTTGTCTTTGCGGGAGTCAATTAAGCCGAGCGGTTTCTCGGACAAGTTTTCTCTTCTTTCATTCAATACGTTTCACACGAAAATAATTGGAAATGGAAGCAAGAATGCTACTTTTGATTCGAGAGAAAGGACGAGATTCGAGAGGAATGGAGTTTTACGTTTAAAGATTCAAAAGATGATGTTTAGTTATAGCAGAACTCAAACTAGGGTTTGGTGAAGTTGAGAAGGAAGATTTCAAATCCGATGGGAATCTACGATATTTGGGTTTGATAGAGAATGGTGGACGATTTAGAGTTGTGAGATGAATCGATAACATGGGTATATTTCGAGATCCGAGATTAAACGAGTTACGAAGTTTTGAGCTTGAATTGGAGCCGTCATGAATATGGAGACACTGGTGTGGACTCGGGGAAGAACCGAGATTCTGATGTTGACATGAGAAATTGAGCGGATCGAGAAGAAGGAGTTATGTCATTGATGCTATAGGCCCGGTGGATGTAGTGGTGACATTGGAATGCGAAATTGATTTGAACTCGGGGAAATCAAGATGGTGGAGGCTTGGCTGCGTGTTATGGGTTTGTCTCGGAGTGCCGGGAGCTACATGTGTAATGGATATGGCATGGAAAGGGTTGATGGTGATTTCTGTTGAAGGGGTTTGAAGACTCAAATGGAGTTGGAATTGCAGAGATTACAGGTGAGATGGAAATGGTGGTGCTCAGATGGTGCTTCAGTGAAGGTGGTTGAACTGAGAGACCTGTAGCTCAGGTTATGGGTTATGGAGGAACTGGTGTTGGATTCAAAGTCTGAAGCTGGATGGAATTTTGCAGGTGGAATAGGGTCTGGTGGCATTGAGCTGGCAATGCTGTAACTGAGCCAGGGGACTGTGAATGAGATGAATCTGGTGCCTTAGATGTATGCTAGGAATGATGGAGTTGTTATGCTGAGGGTTAGTTTGCATTACAGGGAGAGTTGGTCTTGACTGCAGTGGGATTACAAAAGCATTTGCAGGCATGAATTGGCCTGAGATGCTATGGTACTTGGTAGCATGTATGTAAGCTAGGTGGTTTTGCAGCTCAGAAGTAAGTTGAAGGTTCAGGTGGTCTGGGTATTGGTTGTCTGGCATCAGATGGAAGAATATGTGATGATGGTGGCATTTTTGAGATGTTGGCTTGAGGCTAGGGTCCTGGTGCTAGGATGGCCTGAGGAGATGGAGTTGCAGTGAGCTGGAGCAAGTAATGGTGCTGTGTTGAGCTGCAACAGATGGAGTTACAGGCCTGTGCAGCTAGTGAGATTGCATGTCAGATGGTGCTACAACTAAAGAGGCAGGAAGTTATTGCTCCTGGGCTTGTAATGCATTGATGGAAGCCAGTGCTGCTGTGAACTGGCCTGGAATTGTTGATGGCTGCAGCTGGTATTGGTTGCTGGCCTGGGAGTTTGAAGGTCAAGTGAACTGAGCTGTAGCTCAGGCTAGTAAATGGAATGAAGCTGCCACTGTGATAGATGCCTGAGATAGAATGGGTTTCAGGCAATCCTGTTGGTGGTGCTGGGATGGACTTAAGGGTATTACATGAGTTGCAGCGGTGGCACTGAAATTACAGGCATGGCAATCTGGGTATATGGACTGGCAGAGCTGATATTGCAGGTTTTGCTGGTGAATGTGAAATGGTTGTGTTCTGTGTCAATGGTGTGATGCACTAAGCTGGAGCTGTGGCTGTGTGGTGGTTATCTGAGTTGTGGGAGCTGATAGCAGGCCTGTGCTGTGATGGTTCTGGGGTTGGCCCTTTACAGGGAGAGAAGGTTGATGATGGAGATGGAATTGTGAAGTTAGCACTGAGGTTTAGACAGCATATGGAGCTGAGATGGAACTATGGGTCTGTGCAATTGCAGGGGTGGTGTATGCTTGGCAGTTCTGAATGTATTGAGAATGAAGAAATAGCAGAGAAGGAATGATGCATCATCTTTGTGCACCACAGTGTTTGGCCTGTGCAAAGGCCTGGCCTGGCTTGGCCATTCATCTAACTCAGCTGAACCAGGTCTGACTCTGGTCTGACTCACCCTGACCAGGTCTGACTCTGGTTTGACTCATCCGACCCGTTGACCCAGCAGTCCTGACTCGTTGACCGGTGACCGGGCGGACTTTGCCGGTCACCGGAGCCGATTTCCGGGCACTTTTCCGGCCGATTTCCGGCCATAATACCAGATTTCCGGCGACGATTTTTGGACATATTTTCTACATGGGTTTCTCTCTCCCGTGGGCTTGGTGGATTTGCATCTAATGGACTTTGAAGACAAAACCTAGTTTTGGAAGGAGAAAAAGGCTATAAAAAGAGGAATTCTACAACTTTTGGAAATCATCTTATCTCATATCTTCTTGGAACTTGGGAGAGCCGTTTTTGGGTTACACAACTAGGGTTTGCTTTTGTTCATCTTCTTCTTTATTCCTTTGATATTTTTGTGATGAACTCCATAGCTATGAGTAGCTAAATTCTCTTTTATTGGTTAAGGATGTAGTCCGATTTCTAAAACTTGTGTTTGCTTTATGTATTATAGTTTTCTCTCTTGTTTATCGTTCAATTCTCTGCGGTTTCTATGATCACATGATTGAAGTATTGTGATAGGATTATGGTGTTTGATTAGTTAAGTGGCCAATTAATTGAACTTGCATCTTAGTCCATAGCTATTTTAGGGTTTTTCATCAAGCGATAACCTTGAATACAAGTAGCATGATATGTTTACGGTTTGTAGTGATACACTCTCGTAATCATATGTAGAGTTTGACCATTGTCCGAATTGTTTTGCGCAACGCATGACAATTGCATTGATTAGCCTATTTACGAAACTTAATGCTCCTAGGAATTGAACTTGATTAGCGCAAGGCGTTAGGTTATTCTTTAGGTAGAATTCACATACGCAACCCTAATGTGTGTGTTGATGAACTTGAGAAATTAATAGATTATCTTGCTTTCTTGATTCTCTAGGCTTTTGATAACACAAGAGATTAAATCGTAATTCTAATCATATATGCAAGCACATGTCTAAGATTGAAGATGAATTCCTTGACCAATATCTCTCTCCATTGATTATTCTCTACAATTTACTTTGCTTTTAATTTACTCTTATTTGCTTAAATACAACAAACATACCTTGGGTTATTCTAGAACCGAAAGTTTATAACAACCAACGCCTCTCTGTGGATACGAACTCTTTCTTATCGAATACTATATTTATATCTAGTGGATTGAGAAAGTGAAATTATTTTTGACGACAATGACAACCTGATCAAATTTTGGCGCCGCTGCCGGGGAGGCACACGGCTAGTTATTAAGTTTTTAGTTTCTTTTTACAATTTCTGCTTTTATCTTTGCTTTTTGTTTGTCGTCTTGTTTCTCACTTGGTTGCTAGAATTGTTTTCAGGTATCGATCCCTGGCTACTAAAGATTGGAATTATCCAAGGTGCGGGATAGCTACTCGAAGAGGCACAATACTCCAACCAAGTCAAGGCGCAACGGACGAGCACGAGTTAGAGGTGGACGAAGAGCTACACATACTAGGAGAACAAGAGGTTCCAATCGTAGACGTACCACAAGTTGAATTAACAATGGGTGATGCAAATCGTACACTCAAGGACTTGGCTTCTCACAAGCTTGATACACAACGGGGTTGTATTCAAACAAACTCTACTTTTGAGATTAAAGCGGGGTTCTTTGAGAATTACCAAAGTTCCATGGCATGGTGAATGAAGATCCAAACAAACATCTTATGGACTTCCACACCATTGTCACGGCGATGCTTCCGGCGGATGTTGAGGCGGATGGTGCGATGTTGAAAGTGTTCCGTTTCTCTCTAATGGACAAAGTGCTAAGGATTGGTTGTACTATTTACCTCCCGGAAGTGTCACAACATGGAATGGGTCAAGAAACTCTTTTGGAGAGGTATTTTCCTGCATCAAAGGCTACTCAAATTCGCAAGGAGATTTGTGGAATGAAGCAAAACGTGGGAGAATCCTTATATGAATGTTGGGAACGATACAAGAGATTGGTTGGAAGCTGTCCTCACCACCAATTCAGTGACGCGATGATTATCCAATACTTCTATGAAGGACTCCAATCAAGTGATAGGAATCTTCTTGACGCCGCGGTGGTGGTGCACTAGTGAACAAGACGGTGGCTCAAGCTAGAGAGTTGATTGAGAACATGGCAGCGAATTCACAACAATTCTTGAGTCGTGGTTCGGATGTGATTCTAAGAAGGGTGAGTGAAGTGAGCGAGGTGGAGGAACTTCGTCAACAAATGGGTAACATGACAGCAATGTTGCAACAAGTTGCATCCGCGGTTATACCAACTTCTCCTCAATCTTATGAAGACGAGCAAGCTAATGCGATCTTTCCAAATCAACCAAGACGGTATGATCCCTACTCCAATACTTACAATCCGGGATGGAGAGATCACCCCAATTTTAGCTATGCCAACAAGCAAGGTGCCGTTCAACAACCTACTTTCAACCGTCCTAGTGGATTTCAACCACAACAACAACAATTTCAGCAACCTCAAGCACAACAATCAATGCAAAATCAAGGCGCTGATATTGATGCAAAGCTTCAAACTTTTATGCAAGGTATTTCTACCATGTTCAAGGAGAGCCAACAAGAAACTAAGAGTGCTATCAAGGATTTGCAGACTCAAGTAGGCTCCATGGCAGTTGATATCAATAATTTGAAGGCACAAAATAGTGGGAGACTTCCTTCTCAACCTATTAACCCAAAAGAGGGTGTCAATGCTATTACGTTGAGAAGCGGTACACAACTTGTGCCACCCGAAGTTACTGATTCGGGCAAGGTGGAGACACCAAAGGAACCTGTTTTGGAGGAGAAAGTCGAGGATTCTCCCCAAACTTCTGAGGTACCTATTCCTAACTCTAAAACTCCGGTTTCTACTTATGTTCCTCCTCTACCTTTCCCTCGCAGATTTGCAAGTTCTAAGAAGGCGGAACTAGAAAAGGAGATTTTAGACGTTCTAAAGAAGATCCATGTGAACATACCACTCATAGATGCTATCAAGCAAGTTCCAAAGTATGCAAAGGTGTTGAAGGACTTGTGTACCAATAAGCAAAGGCTCAAAGGTAATGAAGTGCTTAGTGTGGGGAGAATGCTTCAGGCAATCTTACAACACAAACTCCCACTTAAGTGCAAGGACCCTTAGCTTTGACATTCCCGTCACAATTGGTAACACTACATTTAATAAAGCTATGTTGGACTTAGGTGCTTCCGTTAATGTCATGCCCGCGTCTATGTATAATTCACTTGATCTTGGTCCTCTTAAAAAGGCTGGAATTGTGTTGCAATTAGCCGATCGTTCTAATGTCTACCCAATGGGTATTGTTGAGGATGTTCTTGTGCAGGTTAATCAACTTGTATTTCCAGCGGACTTTTGCGTGTTAGAGATGGATGAAGGTTCACCGGACTCGTCTCTTCCATTACTACTTGGGCGTCCCTTCATGAAAACGGCGAAAACCATTATTGATGTTGACAAGGGAACGCTAACTATGGAGTTTGATGGAGAAATAATACGTTTCAACATTTTCGAGACGATGAGATATCCTAGTGATGTCCACTCTTGTTTCTCCATTGATATGATGGACACATTGGCGCAACAAATGTTTGAGTTGAATGGTGTTGATGCTTTGGAAACCGTGCTCACTACACCTATTGACAACGGTTATGCGTATAGTGATGAGATGAAAGAAACCATTGGTTCTCTTAACTCATTACCGGAAAAATCAGCAACTAAGAATATTTCATATGCTTCTTTACCTTGCAATAATGAAAAACTTGTGCCATCTATTGTTAAATCTCAAGTTTAGAATTGAAACCTCTTCCAAGTCACTTAAAGTACTTGTACTTGGGTGACAATGAAGATTTACCCGTGATTGTTTCTAACGAGCTTAATGAATTACAGGAGCAAAAACTTCTAAGGGTGCTAAGGAAGTACAAGACGGCCATAGGATGGACAATCGCCGATATCAAGGGTATTAGCCCTGCCGTTTGTATGCATAAAATTCGTGTGGAGGATGATTCAAAGCCTACAAGGGAAGCGCAACGTCGTTTGAATCCTCCCATGATGGAAGTGGTGAAAAAGGAGATACTCAAGCTTTTGGACGTGGGAGTTATCTACCCCATATCCGATAGCAAGTGGGTAAGCCCGGTACAAGTGGTACCAAAGAAATCGGGAGTGACGGTGGTGGAGAATGATAAGAATGAACTTGTCCCAACTCGTGTGCAAACCGGTTGGAGGGTTTGTATTGATTATAGAAAATTGAATGCCACCACTAGAAAAGATCACTTTCCTTTACCTTTTATTGATCAAATGCTTGAACGTTTAGCTTTGGACACTCTTACTATTGCTTTCTTGATGGCTATTCAAGTTATAATCGGTTGTGATAGCGCCCCGGACCAAGAGAAAACCACTTTCACTTGTCCTTTCGGTACTTTTGCTTATAGAAGGATGCCTTTTGGCTTATGCAATGCTCCAGCTACTTTTCAAAGGTGTATGGTAAGTATCTTTTCTAATATGTTGAAAACATAATCGAAGTGTTCATGGATGACTTTAGTGTCTTTGGTGATTCTTTTGACCTTTGCTTGAACAACTTGTCTCTAATCCTTGAACGATGTGTTGAAACAAATCTTGTGCTTAATTGGGAGAAGTGCCATTTCATGGTAACTCATGGCATAGTTTTAGGCCATATAATATCTTCTAAAGGCTTGGAAGTCGATAAATCTAAGATAGACCTTATTCGTGCTCTAACCCCTCCCACTACGGTGAGGGAGATACGTTCTTTTCTTGGTCATGCAGGTTTTTATCGTAGGTTCATCAAGGACTTTTCCAAGATAGCATCACCACTTTGTACCCTATTGCAAAAAGATGTGGTTTTTAACTTTGATGAGAAGTGTGTGGCGGCATTCAATCGTTTGAAAGAACTTTTGATTTCAGCCCCTATCATTAAACCACCGGATTGGAGTAAGCCGTTTGAACTCATGTGTGATGCAAGTGACTATGCGGTTGGTGCGGTGCTTGGGCAGCGTGTGGGGAAACTTCCTCATGCCATTTATTATGCTTCTAGAACGTTAAATGAGGCTCAACAAAACTACACAACCACTGAAAAGGAGTTATTAGCCATTGTTTTTGCTTTAGAAAAGTTTCGCTCTTATCTAATTGGTACAAAAGTTGTTGTTTTTTCGATCATGCAGCACTTAGATACTTGCTTACAAAGAAAGAGGCGAAACCGAGGCTCATACGATGGATATTACTCTTGCAAGAGTTTGATATTGAAATCAAAGACAAGAAAGGAATTGAGAACACCGTTGCGGATCATTTGGCAGACTTGCCGTGGACAAGGAGACTATCCCGTTGCGTGAGAGTTTCCCAGGACGAGCAACTATTCTCCATTGCCTTTGGAGAACCATGGTACGCCGATATTGTTAATTACTTAGTGTCTAAACAAATCCCAAAGAACTTGTCTCGTCTTTGAGAGGGACAAACTTAAGAAGTTAGCAAATCAATACATATGGGATGATCCATACTTATGGAAGCATTGTAGTGACCAAGTAATACGTAGGTGTGTTCCCGAAATTGAATTTAACTCTATCTTGTCTTTTTGACACTCATATGCTTGTGGAGGACATTTTGGGAGTAAGAGAACCGCTCTCAAGGTATTTGAATGTGGTTTCTTTTGGCCAACTTTGTTTAAGGATGCACATGCATTTTGTATCACATGTGATAGGTGTCAAATAACCTAGGCAATCTAGGTGCTCGAAATCAAATGCCGCAAACTATTATACAATTTGTGGAAGTCTTTGATGTTTGGGGAATTGATTTTATGGGCCCTTTTGTCAATTCTAATGGGAATTATTATATTTTGCTTGATGTGGATTATGTCTCGAAATGGGTGGAAGCTAAGGCCGCCCCAACTAATGATTCTAAAGTTGTTTCAGATTTTGTGCAAGCTAATATATTTGCAAGGTTTGGAATTCCAAGGGCTATAATTAGCGATGGAGGTTCACATTTCAAAAACAGGTTTTTGCAAAGCTTGTTAAGGAAATACAATGTGTCGCATAGGATTGCAACTCCCTACCATCCGCAAACAAATGGACAAGCCGAGGTGTCTAACCGAGAGGTGAAATCAATTCTTGAAAAGACGGTGAATCCTACAAGGAAAGATTGGAGCATGCGACTCAACGATGCTTTGTGGGCGTATAGAACCGCATATAAAACACCTATTGGGATGTCTCCTTTTAGGCTTGTTTATGGTAAACCTTGTCACTTACCCGTGGAAATTGAGCATAAGGCGTTTTGGGCTATTAAGCAATGCAACATGGAGTTGGATGGTCTTTGGAAAGCAAAGGAAGTTACAACTTCAAGAGTTAGAGGAGATTCGCAATGATGCATTTGAAAGCTCACGGATTTACAAGGAAAAGACGAAAGCTTTTCATGATAATATGATTTCTAATAAACAATTTTGCATAGGGCGAGAAAGTGCTTTTGTTTAATTCTCGTTTGCAACTATTTCCTGGTAAATTAAGGTCACGTTGGATTGGACCTTTTATTGTGACTAATGTGTTTTCTCATGGTGCGGTGGAAATTCGTAGTTTAGCTACAGGTAATGAACTTAAAGTGAATGGGCACCGGTTGAAACCATATTATGAGAACTTCTCTTCGGAAATCGTGGAAGGAGTTAACCTTGTGGAAGTGCTCCCTCTGGAGGAGTCTTAGCAAACAAGGAGTACGTCGGGCTGTCGACTTTAAAACAAGCGCTAAGTGGGAGGCAACCCACCGGTTTTGTATCTTTATCCTTATCTTTTTACTTTTATGCTTTTGCTTTTATCTTTATATTATTAGGATTTCCCACCTTGACTTTCTTTGGACGATTCAATTTTCCATTGAGGACAATGTAAAGTTTAAGTGTGGGGGGAGCATTTATATGTTTTAGTTTGATTTATGCCTTTAAAAAAAAAAAAAAAAAATCAGAAAAATAGAAAAAAACCAAGAAAAAAAAATTGTGATTTTTGAACTCCGAAATCTAGAAGTTGTGCCTTTAGGATGACACCATTAGTGGATGGAACCATTTTGAATGCAGGAGTTGAGGAACCAATTAACTAAAAGGGAAGAATATAGCTCAGAAATCACAAATTAACATGATAGTTGTTACCATATCTCGGAATATTACCATATCACATTCTATTTTTATTTTTCCATATTTATCTATTGTTCTCTAAGTGCTTTGGTGGGTCACTGAACATCGACGTGTTATTACTGCTAGGATGAAATAGAGTGGTTGAGTTACTAGAAAAAGAAAAAAAATTTGATTGAAAAAAAAAAAAAAAAAAAAAAAAAAAAAAAAGGACCGACCAATTAGACCAAAACGGAATAAAAAGACACTTGGGAATAGCAGTATGTGTGAAACGTAGTCCCCGTCTCCGTCGCCTAAACAAGCGTGGAATGCAGGATCCAAGGCAACTATCATGTACTTGCTGACAAGAAGCATGCGCTTGGATCCAAAAGATCTAATCATGCCGTCTAAAAAAATTTTTGGATCCAGTTTGATCCAATCATATAAAAAAGAAGAAATTATTATTGTGTTGAATAAAGTCACTTTTGGTTCCCTTGTATATGCCAATTGATTTGATGTAGCATTCAGCACTAAGTAGCTCAATCCAATAGGATTAGGTTCATCTTAGCGGTGACCTTCTACGAGATATGGGAAACATCGAACACTTGAGAATATTCGCCAACATCTACATCTTTATCCATCTTCTTAATCTTTTCATTGTGATTGTGGTTTGTTAGTTTCCGAGTATTGTGGCTTGTTCAACTATCTAATTAGAGTTTATTTACTAATATTTGAATTGAAATTTGCAAGGTACCTCCTCCTGTAGTCATTTTGGATTCGTTCGTTGATTTGTCATATATAGACGGAGTTTGAAATATAGGTTTTGTAGGTATATCTCTAGTAAACCTTCACGAGACTATAACTCGTCCACTAGGGACACCTAGGGGTTTAAAGGCTTGTTATTTATGCTAAAAGTGACCGTAGCCTCGACGACACGGAGTTGTTGTATTTTTATTGTTTTGTTTGATTTGCTCGAGGACTAGCAAAGTCTAAGTGTGGGGAATCGATGGGTGTAGAATACACCGTATTTACTATATAGAGTTTATGCTTTCTTTGCTATTTTTCTTGTGAATTATGTACTTTACGCGTGTTTTTGAGTTATTAGGTGCTTTGGAGTCGCACGGAGGAAAAGATGGAGAAATCACCCATTTGAAGCATAAAGGGGCTAGAAGGTCAATTCATAGGAGTGATTCTTGAACCAGTGAAAGTTATGCGCATCAAGGAAATAAATAGGCAGATCGGTTTCGCAAAACCCGACAAGCCGAGTATCACTGCGGTGGCCCCTATCGTAAGTGGGGTGCCTGTAGTAATTTTGTCTTGCGAGTCAATTAAGCCGAGCGGTTTCTCGGACAAGTTTTCTCTTCTTTCATTCAATACGTTTCACACCGAAAATAATTGGAAATGGAAGCGAAGAGCCTACTTTTGATTCGAGAGAAAGGACGAGATTCGAGAGAGGAATGGAGTTTTCTGTTTAAAGATTCAAAAGATGATGTTCTTTGTTAAGCGAGAACTCAAACTAGGGTTTGGTGAAGTTGAGAAGGAAGATTTCAAATCGATGGGAATCTCGATATTTGGGTTTGATAGAGAATGGTGGACGATTTAGAGTTGTGAGATGAATCGAGAACATGGGTATATTTCGGATCCGAGATTAAACGAGTTACGGAAGTTTTGAGCTTGAATTGGAGCATCATGAATATGGAGACACTTGGTGTGGACTCGGGGAAGAACCGAGATTCCCGATGTTGACATGAGAAATTGAGCGGATCGAGAAGAAGGAGTTATCTTCTGATGCTATAGGCACAGTGGATGTAGTGGTGACATTGGAATGCAGAAATTGATTTGAACTCAGGGAAATCAAGATGGCTGGAGGCTTGGCTGCTGTGTTATGGGTTTGTCTCAGGTGAGCTGGGAGCTACATGTGTAATGGATATGGCATGGAAAGGGTTGATGGTGATTTCTGTTGAAGGGGTTTGAAGACTCAAATGGAGTTGGAATTGCGGAGATTACAGGTGAGATGGAAATGGTGGTGCTCGAGATGGTGCTTCGGTGAAGGTGGTTGAACCGAGAGACTGCGGCTCGGAGTTATGGGTTATGGAGGAACCTGGTGTTGGATTCAAAGTCCGAGGGTCGGATGGAATTTTGCGGGTGGAATAGAGTCCGGTGGCATTGGTGGCAATGTTGAATCGAACGGGGGATGTGAATGAGATGAATCTGGTGCCTTAGATGTATGCTAGGAATGATGGAGTTGTTATGCTGAGGGTTAGTTTGCATTACGGGGGAGAGTTGGTCTTGGCTGAGGTGGGATTACAAAAGCATTTGCGAGGCATGAATTGGCTTTGAGATGCTATGGTACTTGGTAGCATGTATGTAAGCTAGGTGGTTTTGCAGCTCGAGAAGTAAGTTGAAGGTTCAGGTGGTCAGGTATTGGTTGTCTGGCATCAGATGGAAGAATATGTGATGATGGTGGCATTTTTGAGATGTTGGCTTGAGGCTAGGGTCCTGGTGCTGGGATGGCACGAGGAGATGGAGTTGCGGTGGTGGAGCAAGTAATGGTCTTGTGTTGGCTGCAAAAGATGGAGTTACGTGCCCGTGCAAACTAGTGAGATTGCATGTCGATGGTGCTACAACTAAAGAGGCGAGGAGGTTATTGCTCCGGGCTTGTAATGCATTGATGGAAGCTTGATCTTTTTGAACCGCGCTTTGGAATTGTTGATGGCTGCAGCTGGTATTGGTTGCTGGCCTGGGAGTTTGAAGGTCAAGTGAACTGAGCTGTAGCTCAGGCTAGTAAATGGAATGAAGCTGCCACTGTGATAGATGCCTGAGATAGAATGGGTTTCAGGCAATCCTGTTGGTGGTGCTGGGATGGACTTAAGGGTATTACATGAGTTGCAGCGGTGGCACTGAAATTACAGGCATGGCAATCTGGGTATATGGACTGGCAGAGCTGATATTGCAGGTTTTGCTGGTGAATGTGAAATGGTTGTGTTCTGTGTCAATGCAGTGATGCACTAAGCTGGAGCTGTGGCTGTGTGGTGGTTATCTGAGTTGTGGGAGCTGATAGCAGGCCTGTGCTGTGATGGTTCTGGGGTTGGCCCTTTACAGGGAGAGAAGGTTGATGATGGAGATGGAATTGTGAAGTTAGCACTGAGGTTTAGACAGCATATGGAGCTGAGATGGAACTATGGGTCTGTGCAATTGCAGGGGTGGTGTATGCTTGGCAGTTCTGAATGTATTGAGAATGAAGAAATAGCAGAGAAGGAATGATGCATCATCTTTGTGCACCACAGTGTTTGGCCTGTGCAAAGGCCTGGCCTGGCTTGGCCATTCATCTAACTCACCGAACCAGTCGACTCACCCCGACCAGGTCGACTCTGGTTTGACTCATCCGACCCGTTGACCCGGCGGTCTGACTCGTTGACCGGTGACCGGGCGGACTTTTGCCATCACGGAGCGATTTCCGGCACTTTTCCTAGCCGATTTCCGACCATAATACCAGATTTCCTGTGACGATTTTGGACATATTTTCTACATGGGTTTCTCTCTCCCGTGGGCTTGGTGGATTTGCATCTAATGGACTTTGAAGACAAAACCTAGTTTTGGAAGGAGAAAAAGGCTATAAAAAGAGGAATTCTACAACTTTTGGAAATCATCTTATCTCATATCTTCTTGGAACTTGGGAGAGCCGTTTTTGGGTTACACAACTAGGGTTTGCTTTTGTTCATCTTCTTCTTTATTCCTTTGATATTTTTGTGATGAACTCCATAGCTATGAGTAGCTAAATTCTCTTTTATTGGTTAAGGATGTAGTCCGATTTCTAAAACTTGTGTTTGCTTTATGTATTAGTTTTCTCTCTTGTTTATCGTTCAATTCTCTGCGGTTTCTATGATCACATGATTGAAGTATTGTGATAGGATTATGGTGTTTGATTAGTTAAGTGGCCAATTAATTGAACTTGCATCTTAGTCCATAGCTATTTTAGGGTTTTTCATCAAGCGATAACCTTGAATACAAGTAGCATGATATGTTTACGGTTTGTAGTGATACACTCTCGTAATCATATGTAGAGTTTGACCATTGTCCGAATTGTTTTGCGCAACGCATGACAATTGCATTGATTAGCCTATTTCTGAAACTTAATGCTCCTAGGAATTGAACTTGATTAGCGCAAGGCGTTAGGTTATTCTTTAGGTAGAATTCACATACGCAGCCCTAATGTGTGTGTTGATGAACTTGAGAAATTAATAGATTATCTTGCTTTCTTGATTCTCTAGGCTTTTGATAACACAAGAGATTAAATCGTAATTCTAATCATATATGCAAGCACATGTCTAAGATTGAAGATGAATTCCTTGACCAATATCTCTCTCCATTGATTATTCTCTACAATTTACTTTGCTTTTAATTTACTCTTATTTGCTTAAATACAACAAACATACCTTGGGTTATTCTAGAAACTGAAAGTTTATAACAACCAACGCCTCTCTGTGGATACGAACTCTTTCTTATCGAATACTATATTTATATCTAGTGGATTGAGAAAGTGAAATTATTTTTGACGCATACGACAGCGATCAACGGTCGAGATTTTGTATCTTAAGAGGAAAGGTAGCCATTGATCTTTGCATGCTTTCGTTCATTGGTGGCCGCATAGGGAAGGCCAGCATGGTGGCGCGGCTAGGTTAGCATGCCATGGTGGCGCGGCTAGGTTGGCATGCCATTGGCGTGGCATGGAGGCGCGGCTAGGTTGGCATGCCGTGGTTTGGCGTGGCCAAACTTAGGTTTTCGTGCTAAAGGTTACCATGCGTCGTCTGGTAACCTTGGAGGGCTAGGATTTGCTCCTGGGATTGAAGGGGGGCCGTCGATTGTCGCACGCCTTCATTTTGGTAGCCGCGTAGGGAAGGCCAGCATGGTGGCACGGTTAGGTGCGTTTGGCATGTGGGGCCAAGGGTTTGGTAAGTCGTTGGCACATGGGGCGGCTAGCATGGCTAGGTGCGGTTTGGCTTGGCATGTGGGGAAAAGGGTTTGGAAAGCCGTTAGCACGTGGTGCGGATAGCATGGCTAGGGCCAAGGCAAGGTGTAGCTTGGCTTGGCATGTGGGGCCAAGGGTTTGGCAAGCCGTTGGCACATGGTGCGGCTAGCATGGCAAGGTGCCAAGGCAAGGTGTGGCTTGGCTTGGCATGCGGGGCCAATGTTTTGGCAAGCCGTTGGCACATGGTGCGGCTAGCATGGCTAGGTGCGGTTTGGCTTGGCATGTGGGGCCAAGGGTTTGGTAAGCCGTTGGCATATGGGGCAGCTAGCATGGGTAGGTGCGGTTTGGCTTTGCATGTGGGGCCAAGGGTTTGGCTTGGCATGTGGGGCCAAGGGTTTGCCATGGGCGCATGGCGTGGCTAGCTTGGCTAGGTGCGGTTTGGCTTGGCATGTGGGGCCAAGGGTTTGGTAAGCCGTTAGCATATGGGGCGGCTAGCATGGCTAGGTGCGGTTTGGCTTGGCATGTGGGGCCAAGGGTTTGCCATGGGCGCATGGCATGGCTAGCTTGGCTATGTGCGGTTTGGCTTGGCATGTGGGGCCAAGGTTTGGCGTGACCAAGCTAGGTTCGTGACCAAGCAAGGGCTTTGGGCTAAAGGTCATTTGGTAACCTCAGGCGGCTTGGATTTGCTCCTTGGATTGAAGGGCGACCGTTGATTGTCGCACGCCTTCGTATTGGTAGCCGCGTAGGGAAGGCCAGCAAGGTGGCGCGGCTAGGTTGGCATGGGGCCATGCCAAGGTGCGTTTGGCATGGCGCGGTAGGTGTGGCTGGCATGGTTTGCCATTGGCACAAGGGTGCAGCTAGCACGGTTGGCATGCCTGGGCGCGGTAGGTGTGGCATGCATGGTTTTCCATTGGTACAGGGGTGCAACTAGCATGGTTGGCATGCCTGGGCGCGGTAGGTGTGGCTGGCATGGTTTTCCATTGGCACATGGGTGCATCTAGCATGGTTGGCATGCCTTGGCGCGGTAGGTGTGGCTGGCATGGTTTGCCATTGGCACATGCGGTGTGAGAATTAAGGTTTTGGCCTGTCGAAACCCTAATTAGCATTAAAAAAAAAGGTACCCTGGTAATTTTGTTGCAGACAAATTAAAGGGTTCAATAAATGTGCTTGGTTTGGACATTATTAATCAAGTTCTTTGACGTCACTGTCTGACTAGAGTTTTACGATTTTACCCCTAAGCTAACAACCACCATCAACATTAAGTCCCCTGCTTAGCTCGGAACAGGTGCCTTGTTGCGAGGTAAGCATATGATAGTGACAGACAATGACGGAATCAAGACGTAAATCATTGCAAAGATGGTCAGGAAAATCCGACTAACCTTTTTGAGAGGTGAAGAGAGTTTTTGCTTCCCGTATTGGAGGCCCTGCATAAGTTGTACTAGGGATGCATACCATGGAGTGGTGAGACGAAAGTTGCTGGCTTGGTCTGGACGTACATCACCGAGGCAAAGTGGGCGTAGTCTTGGAAGGCAAAGCATAGCGGATGGCTTGGCACGTGGGGCCAAGAGGTGGCGTGGTCTTAGGAATGCGAGCATGGCGGATGGCTTTGTGTATGGGGCCAAGGCAATGAAGCAGACGGCTTGGTGTGGTCACTGCAAGGCATGGTTTGGTGAGGTAAGGCATGCATGGGCGGCTCGGCACGGTTGTGACTTGTCTTTGCGACCCGATTGCTTCTTATTCGATGCCAATGGGAAATCCTTTCCCCTTTCGAACATTAAAGTATCAAACCCTCCTATCCCGCCTAGCTTTCATTGGGGTTTTGATGAGGCGTTTTGTTTGGGACTGATTTCCCGGACGTGATTCCATCATGTTCCGCCTATTCAGCCTGCGTTTCTCTTTCTTCCTTTAGGGTTCCCACAGTATTTACATCTGGTAAAGTTGTATCGTCTTCCTAGTTTTCAACAAATATTTTTTCTCGTCAAGTCCAACTTTCATCATGTCGATCAGAAGTGAATCGTCCTCGAGCCGACCAGCTTCTCCAGCCAAACGTGCTAGGCTTGACTCTTGCGACAATTTTCCCATCCGAGTCATTCGGGTCAAGAAAATCATACCTGTATGTTCTTATTGACCAACAAGTGTTTCTTTATTTGCCAATGAATAATGAAAGTTTTCCTTCTGTGTAGAGATATCCCGTCGGAGCATGTGTTACCGTCATTGACGAAGATGATTTGGTTACCCATGTTTCTTCGAGTTCGATCCTACCAGCCGCTGCAGATTTTGAGAACGCCGACTTAGGAATTTCTTGCCATGAGTATCCCAATGCAGGCTTGTCGTTCGGAACCCGCATGAGGTGTCTTTCCTCTAACTACCGAAACGTTGGTGGGTTTCTGGTGCGGAAAGAATTCGTAACTCTTTATACAAAGATATGGAGGGCGTACAACCATATTTCCACTAGGAACGTGGTGTAATATTGTTCGTCCACATTAGTTTCTATAGTGAATTGTCTCCTGCCTATGGTTGTTGAAATGGAGAGTATGTCTATCCGTGATGTCGTGGAAGCAACTATTTAAAAGTGGGTAAATATGGTGTCTACCTGTGAATCTCTGAAGTTCAATGTTAGTTGGTTGATACATCGTCTTGAAATTGTGAAAGTTGACAGAGCTGGTATTCTTGCTGACGTGGTCCCTGCTACGAAAGTTATTCTGAAAGAGAAGAAAGCTCTTGCCATGGAGTCTCAGAAGGTGGAAGAGTCAATCCGGAACTTGAAGAGCAGGACTGAGAGGTATCAAAGCCGGTTAAAGATGATGCTTTCCAGAGATTATAATCTTTTGGACGGGGCTTTTACGAGTTATGTGGTTGTGAGATGTTCGGTTTCTTTCTGTGTTTTAAGCATGCTCTTGCTCTTTCTCTTCTTATTCTTTTTTTTATTATATATATATATATATATATATATATATATATATATATATATATATTTTTTTTTTTTGAAAGAGCAAGAGAGTTTTATTGATTTACTTCAATCAAACAAAAGAAAAGACTCGATATTTGGGGTATGGAAAAAAAAGTAGAAAGATGCCTGGCTATCCATGCTTGTGATACTACGGGCGAGGCGGTGGTCGCATAGTATGCCTTAAGCCATTTCCCATTGATGATCGCTTTCAGTTTTCCTCCGTCCTCTTTAATGACTTTGTAGTACCCACTGTTGTACGCTTCCGTGACTATATAAGGACCTTTCCACTTTGCGGAGAATTTCGGTGCAGATGCGTCTTGCTGGACGTGTTTAGCAGTCTTCAGTACAAAATCTCCTACTTGAAAAATCAGAGGTTTCACGGTTTTGTTGTACGCTCTGGAAACCCTATTTTTGTATGCGTGTGCGTGCTCTTCCGTCTTAGCCCTTCCGGAGTCTACAGGTGTCCAATTCCGCGACTCTGGTACTCTAAGCTTTAGCTTCATTCCATCGCACTCACTTGCTTCGGCAATCCTAGACGATGGGATTTTAACTTCCGGGCCGGGAGGTTAGCGTCTCAACGCCATAAACAAGAGAATAGGAAGAGACCCCAGGTGGAACTTCTTGGTGACGTCCGTGCGCCCAGTGCCATTGGCAGTTGCTCATGCCATGCCCGAGGATTATCATGCACTTTGTCCGGCTAAGTATTCGGATCGAGTTTTGTTGGTGTTTTTAGCCTGCCCGTTCCCTTGGGGGTAGTATACAGTGGAGAAGACTTGCTTAATCCTGTATTCCTCGAGTAACTCTCGTACTTGTTTGTTTGCGAAAGGGGTGCCATTGTCGGTGATGATGTGTTTAGGCACGCCAAAATGGTAGACAATGTATCCTTAATGAATGCCGCGATCGTGGCTCCGTTCGTCCCTCGTAAGGCTATGGCTTCGACCCATTTGGTGAAGTATTCGGTTGTTGTTATTATGTACTCGTGATGTTTTGAGGATGGTGGATTGATCTTTCCAATGATGTCGAGTCCCCAGCTATGAAAGGGCCATGTACTACTTATTGAGTGCAGGAGAATTGCCGGTACATGGATAAGGTTTTCGTGGATCTGACATTTCTTGCACCTCTGGACGAAAGCAGCCGCGTCATCCTCCATGGTTGTCCAGTAGTACTTATCATGTATCTGGAGAAATAATTTCCGCTTTCCTTGATGTTCGCCTTTGTGCATCTCTTTCAGCATGATTGGGATCTTTGCTTCGTTCAAACATCGCAGAAGACTTCCTCCAAAGCTTTTACGATATAGGATTCCTTCGTGAAATACGAACCTCTCGGACCTATGTTTTATTTTGGCTGCATCCTTCTTATTGGTGGGGAGTATGCCATCACGAAGGTAATTGACGTATGGTTCCTGCCAGTCCCCAGTGCGACCAATGTTGAAAATTTCTAATTGATGCGGCGGCGCTTGACAGTTGGAACAAGTTTTTTGAAGTAACCGAGCTTGACCTCCATTTCCGACCAGAAGTAGCCAAGGTGTTGCAAACGGCGATAGAGGGTTACCACCAATGTCTGTCTGCAGATCTCATCATGGATGCGGTTGAGTTGTTGTTGTGCTTCTCCCTCTACGAGGCATCTTGACAAGGAGCCGTATGGATTTCGATGATACAGCACCCCTCAGAGCATGAAAAAATCACGCAAGGTTTTGAGACTGACCTTTCCTTGAAAGAGTGAGTTGTTAAGTTCTTGGATAATCGGTGTTCTCCAGTCATCAACTTCATCTTTTCCGGGTTGTGAGAGCCATGTTGAAGCCACAATTCGTCTCTTTACTGTCAGGGTTTCTTCAAGACCTTCAAATCGCAGTTTCGATGCTAACGTTGCTAGGAAGTCAGCGTGTTGGTTGCTGTCGCGCCCAATATGGGTTACTGTTGCGTCGGCGAAGTAGTTCAGCAGATCTTTGCGCCTCGGCTCTATATGGGCTAAAGTTACTTCTTTCGGTCGTATACTCGTTTACCTGGTTGACCGAGTAGTTTAGAATCCCCCTTATTTCAGGACGTGTGGCTCCTACTCGTTTAGCGAGGATAGCCCGATGAGAAAAGCTTTGTACTCTGCTGAATTGTTGGTGCATGGGAAGTCTAGCTTGAAGGAGTGTGAGAAACCTTCACCAGTCGGGGATACTAGAACTACACCGGCTCCTCCCGTACCGTTGTTATGGGTAGCGGAGCCGTCGAAGAACAATAGCCATGTTTCTTCTTGGATGAAAGAGATTTTCGGAAATTCCCCAGGGAGGTCCTCACGTAGTGTTACGGTATTTTCTCCTGGAAATGCCACCAGCAAATCTGCAACTGCCTGTCCTTTGATAGCTCTCGGGGAAGAACATGTTATGTCGAATTCTGACATATGGAGGAGCCATTTGGTCGGTCTTCCTATCAGGGCAGGTTTTGAGAGGAGGAACTTCACAGGATCAGATTTGGATATCAGCACCATTTTATTGGACAATAGGTAGTGCCTGAATTTTTGGATGGAGTGGATCAAAGCTAGGCACGCCTTTTCCGCTTTGGGATACCTAAGTTCGGCATCTCTTAAAGTCCGATCAAGTAGTATATGGGGTGTTCAACCCTTCGTCATCTTCTTGGGTGAGGAGAGCTCCGACAAAGAAGTGTCGGCCGAAAGTGGTGTAGAGGTGTAACGGTCTTCCTTGCATGGGTGATTTCATGACGGCTGGGGAAGATAGCGTCTGCTGAATTTTCCGAAACGCTTCTTGTTATAGTGTGGCCCAGATAAAGATCGTTCCTTTATTCAGTAAGGGGGTAAACGAAGCGACAAGTTGAGCCAATCCGGGTATGAAGCGGCGAATGTAATTTATTTTACCCATGAAACTCTGGAGTTCTTTCACGTTTTGCGGTGGTGGCATGAGGATGGCTTGCGTTTTGATGGGGTCAACCTTGATCCCTTCAGCGGTTACCTGGAAGCCTAGGAATTTGCCCGAGGAGACACCGAAGGCACGCTTCAATGGATTCATCTTCAGTTTGTATTCGCGACATCTTTCGAACACCGCCGCAGATTCCCGTGTGGTCCGCCCGAGTTTTTGACTTGACCACTATGTCATCTATATAATCTTTAACTTGCTTGTGCATCATATTGTGAAAAATAGTGGTCATGGCGCGTTGGTATGTGGCGCCAGCATTTTTCAAACCGAAGGGCATCACAGTGCAGTAAAAGTTTCCAAGAGGAGATCGAAAGGTCGTCTTACTTGCGTCGTGTTCGTACATCTTTATTTGGTTGTAGCCGTTGTATCCATCCATGAAAGAAAACATGTCATGTCCGCTAGTGGCATCTAATAGCATGTCAATGTTGGGGAGCGGAAAGTCATTTTTAGGGCAACATTTGTTCAGATCTCTAAAATCGACACATCATCCGATCTCGCCCATTCTTATTTTTACCTAACTACGTTTGCCAACCAGGTGGGGTGATGGATCGGTTTGATGAAACCAGCCGCTAGTAACTTTTGAATCTCCGCCTTAATCTGTTCTTCTACATCATGCCAGAATTGCCTTGGGGTCTGCTTGACCGGCTTGGATCCAGATATCACGTGCAAATGGTGAGTGACCAGCTTCTCATCTTTACCGAGCATTTCCTCGTATGTCCATGCGAACACATCTTGATATTCCTTGAGGAGGTCTACCAAATTTGTGTGTTCTTCTGCGCGCAGAGTCGAGCTTATAGAGATGGGTCGTGGAGATTCTTCATTCCCGACATTAACAACCTCAAGCTCGTCCATGGTCGAGTTGGTGCCGTATTGTAGCTGTCGTGGCGTATCAGGTACCTCATCCTGCAGCTCGTCACCACGTTTGCGTTCCATTGGTCGGAGAGACTTTGTGGTAGTCTCCCCTGTTAATTTCTAACAGCGGCGCTGATACACGGCTTTCCCTTTTTCGCCGTGGCCCGTAATAAAAACCCGTCCTCGCTTGGTTTGAGCCGAACCCTGGTTCTACGGATGAAAGCGGGTGTGTCTCTCTTTCGAAGGTGTGATGTGAAACCGGGTTTCTCCATGGGGTTGTGCAAGACCATCGCTTTCTTCAATGGACTTCCATTTTTGCAGTGGAGTGTGGTGAGCCTTGTTGGTTGTGACCTGCGGCTCCTGTCTTGGCTCAAAAATCTCCATGCCACAGATCGGCGCATAGGGAGATAATGACGCAGTGATGCGAATGACCTCTCCGTTTAACATGGTTTTCAAGCACTGGTGATACGTCGAAGGAATGATCCTGTTGTCGTGGAGCCATGGCCTTCCCAGTATCATGTGGTAATCTGGATCCTTTTCGATTACCTCGAACCTTACTTTTGACTGGACAGGTCCCACCGATAAATCCAAATTGACGTACCCATATGTACTGGTTTGGTTGCCTTCGAAATCAGTCATTGTAGTGGATTGTCGTATAACCTCGTTTGGTCGTACTTTGGCCGTCCGAAGCGTCCTAAGGGTGACAACGTTGGAGGACGCTCCTGTGTCGATGAGAGCCCTTTTGAATTCCACGTCTTTGATTCGGGCTGTGACATGTAGGGCACGATTATGGCCTTCCTCTGCCATCATGTCGTCGTCGGTAAACGTGATATTGTTGACGGACAAATCTGGTGCTCTCGCCGTTTCCGAGCGCGAAGGAACCAAGGGCACGCTTAGCATTATTCGATTGATGGCGGTGAACGTCTCCATCAGCTGATCCTTTGAAAGATGTAATAGTTCACATAAGTTTTCTACCAATGAGGTCAGCTCACGGCTTACGGGTCTCTGATTAGTAGTGAAGTTGTTGGCTTGAGAGTGATCGTTTGGAACGTTAGTCCCCAGTTCTGGAGTTTCCGAGGCGGGCGAACCGTTCAACTCTGCCGTCAGGTTGATGAGGAAATCCAGTATACCGTTAATTGCATCTTTCATCAGACCCATGTTTTTGGTGTGGATCTCCTGAACCCGCACTAGGTCGGTCAGCCTTGGAATTCCTTCGTTAGTGGCGTTGTCGGGCGTTGTGTTGGGAAAAGAAACGTTGCCGTTCGCCTGAGTGGCGCTTGAGGACATAAATTCAGTCCTAAAACCGACCATCCTTCCGAGTTAGAGAAACATATTCAGAAACTGATATTGGGACCGATAGATCAATCTCCCACTGTGGTCGCCAATTTTTTGTAGGTGAAAAATGGTTTCTGCTGATTTCGGTAATTTTGGGTGTACGGGTGAGAATCAATTTAAACCCTAAACAATGTACTGCACGGGAGTACTTTAGATTCGAGAGATCAACTGCACAAGTCCGGCCTAAACCAAGAAATGGTCGTTCCAGGACTTGCTTCGGTCACAAAGTGAAGGAGAATGGGTTGGTTTTGGGGAGGAAGCAAGGAAAGTGATGAGACCGAGAATAGTTGATTCTGGAAGAGTAGTTGTGTTACTACGACTTGTATCGAAAAGTGGGAAGGCTAACAAATGGTAAGCTAGCAAGTATTTTCTGAGTGTTGTGTATTCCCGAATGAACTTGTTGTTCTATGGAAATAGGTAAGACCTATTTATACAAGTCTAAGTGAAACGTACCCTGGTCTCATTAAGGAATGGAAAATGGGAGGAGGTGGTAACCGAATGCATGGAATTTGATGTTCCATAAAATCGCTAACGCATGGAATTGATGTTCCATAAAAAAATTAACGTATGGAATTGATGTCCCATGAACGTTTCACTTTTAACTCCCTGTATTTACTAACCGCCCCACCCTTATGACACTTCCTTATGACGGGCGTAGTGTACGCCGCACGCTGTAAACCGCCAAACCAATACCCAAAGAGGATCCCCAATTTGTGATATGTGTTAATGTCTCGAATGTTTTTGTGGAAAACATGTAGCATAGGGTTGTTGCCTGGCAAGTCGATCTCGGGAGACTTGGTAACTTGGTGACCTTCGACGGTCGAGATTTTATATCTTAAGAGGAAAGGTAGTCGTTGATCTTTGCACGCTTTCGTTCGTTGGTGGCAAAGATAGGGAAGGCCGACATGGTGGCGCGGCTAGGTTAGCATGCCATTGGCATGGCATGGTGGCGCGGCTAGGTTGGCATGCCATTGGCGTGACATGGAGGCGCGGCTAGGTTGGCATGTCGTTGGCATGGTGTGGTTTAGCATGGCCAAACTTAGGTTTTCGTGCTAAAGGTTACCATGCATCGTCTGGTAACCTTGGAGGGCTAGGATTTGCTCCTGGGATTGAAGGGGGACCGTCGATTGTCGCACGCCTTCGTTTTGGTAGCTGCGTAGGGAAGGCCACCATGGTGACGCGGCTAGGTGCGTTTGGCATGTGGGGCTAAGGTTTTGGTAAGCCGTTGGCACATGGGGCGGCTAGCATGGCTAGGTGCGGTTTGGCGTGGAATGTGGGGCCAAGGGTTTGGAAAGCAGTTGGCACATGGTGCGGCTATCATGGCTAGGGCCAAGGCAAGGTGTGGCTTGGCTTGGCATGTGGGGCCAAGGGTTTGGCAATCCGTTGGTACAAGGTGCGACTAGCATGGCTAGGTGCGGTTTGTATTGGCATGTGGAGCCAAGGGTTTGACAAGTCGTTGGCACATGGTGCAGCTAGCATGGCTAGGTGCGGTTTGGCTTGGCATGTGGGGCCAAGGATTTGGCAAGCCGTTGGCACATGGTGCGGCTAGCATGGCTAGGTGCCAAGTCAAGGTGTGGCTTGGCTTGGCATGTGGGGCCAAGGTTTTGGAAAGCCGTCGGCACATGGTGCGGCTAACATGGCTAGCTGCCAAGGCAAGGTGTGGCTTGGGTTGGCATGTGGGGCCAAGGTTTTGGCAAGCCGTTGGCACATGGTGCGGCTAGCATGGCTAGGTGCGGTTTGGCTTGGCATGTGGGGCCAAGGGTTTGGGAAGCCGTTGGCACATGGTGCGGCTAGCATGGCTAGGTGCGGTTTGGCTTGGCATGTGGGGCAAGGGTTTGGAAAGCCGTTGGACATGGTGCGGCTAGCATGGCTAGGTACCAAGGCAAGGTGTGGCTTGGCTTGGCATGTGGGGCCAAGGTTTTGGCAAGTCGTTGGCACATGGTGCGGCTAGCATGGCTAGGTGCGGTTTGGCTTGGCATGTGGGGCCAAGGGTTTGGTAAGCCGTTGACATATGGGGCGGCTAGCATGGGTAGGTGCGGTTTGGCTTGGCATGTGGGGCCAAGGGTTTGCCAGGGCGCATGGTGCAGCTAGCATGGGTAGGTGCGGTTTGGCTTGGCTTGTGGGGCCAAGGGTTTGCCATGGGCGCATGGCGTGGCTAGGTGCGGTTTGGCTTGGCATGTAGGGCCAAGGGTTTGGTAAGCCGTTGGAATATGGGGCGGCTAGCATGGCTAGGTGCGGTTTAGCTTGGCATGTGGGGCCAAGGGTTTGCCATGGGCGCATGGCGTGGCTAGCTTGGCTAGGTGCGGTTTGGCTTGGCATATGGGGCCAAGGTTTGGCATGACCAAGCTAGGTTCGTGACCAAGCTAGGGATTTGGGCCAAAGGTCGTTTGGTAACCTCAGACGGCTAGGATTTGCTCATGGGATTGAAGGGCAACCGTTGATTGTCGCACGCCGTTTTGGTAGCCGCGTAGGGAAGGCCAAACAAGGTGGCGCGGCTAGGTTGGCATGGGGCCATGGCAAGGTGCGTTTGGCATGGCGCGGTAAGTGTGGGCGGCATGGTTTGCCATTGGCACGGTGCGGCTAGCATGGTTGGCATGCCCGGCGCGGTAGGTGTGGTCGGCATGGTTTGTCATTGGCACATGCGGTGTGAGAATTAGGGTTTTGGCACAGTCGAAACCCTAATTAATTAGCATTAAAAAAGGTACCTGTTAATTTTCTTGCATACAAATTAAAGGGTTCAATAAATGTGCTTGGTTTGGACATTATTACTCAAGTTCGTGACGTCACTGTGTCGACTAGGTTTTACGATTTTACCCCTAAGCTAACAACCACCATCAACACTTTCCTTTTTTAGGAACTTAGCAATCCTCAAATTACATTAAGGATAAATTTCTACTTTGGGAAGGAGTACTGATTTTTAGGCAGTATTCCTAGATAAGGAAATATTCGTTGACAAGGTAATATTCCTAGATAAGGAAATATACCTCGAAAAGGAATATTTCCTAGACAAAGTAATATTTCTAGATGAGGAAATATATACTTATAAAAAGAATTATTCTAGATAAGGAATATTCCTAGACAAGTTAATATTCCTAGATAAGGAAATAGGTTCCTAAAAGGTTTGAGAAACCAAACCAAAAGCTATAAATAGATATGTTTAACTCATAGCTAAGGACATCTAGAGTGTGGTTTGAGATACAGACACACCTAGATCTAGAGTGTGGTTTGTGATACAGACACACCTAGACTAGAGAGGAGGTTTGTGATACAAATCACCTAAAGAGAAGTTTGTGAGGCAATTAATTATTGTAAAAGCAATCTTAGCAAATAGTTTAAGGTTATTTACCTAGAGAGATTGTGAGCGTAACAAAGAGAGAATTGTAATAGTTTTCTTGTTCATAATCTAGAAAAGATATTTTCTTCGAATCTGGTTTCTAGTGTGTTCTGTTTTCGTCTATTATTATTCTGAATTCCGCCTCTATAATAATAGTCACCAAGGTATAGAGATCATACGCATCACGAGGTCTAAATAATCATCTAATTCATAGTTGTGATTTTTCGGAATCACGAGTGTCCGGATCACTCGTTCATAGTCGTTAATCGTAAAATAATTTGAGGTATGAACAAATTTATCTTACTTTTCAATACTTACATTCCATTTCCGCAATACTATCGTCTTTTAACGCTCCCAATCTGCCTCATAACTTTTTTTTTATCTTCATAAAACAAGATTATAAACTCGATAATTATTAATACAAAATAAATACCTACGTTACAATTAAGAGCATGCAAAAATCTTGGAAGAACTGCTTTGCAAACATGTATAACTCAAATTACTATCTCAAAAACTGACAAATAAATAGATGAAACCTTTGTAAACGTCTCAAAATCAAATGGCAATTGTAAAATCTAATATATATATATATATATATATATATACGTAACCCGACTAAAATACAATATAATTAGAGTTGTTTTGATATATGTCAAATTGAAACTACAATATCAAAAACAAAGA
This sequence comes from Papaver armeniacum, assembly GCA_023531295.1. NCBI lineage: Eukaryota > Viridiplantae > Streptophyta > Magnoliopsida > Ranunculales > Papaveraceae > Papaver > Papaver armeniacum. Next base: position 15,963 of record JAJJWW010000941.1, on the reverse strand, counting down.
TAAAAATTATGTACTACTAACACGAAAATTTTTGAGGTGTTTTGCAAACACAAATATTACATAACTACTTTAGAAGCACGTCAAGTGCAAACTACAGGTGTAAAACTTAATAGATAAAAATATTACTCCCTCCGTTTTTGGAAAAAGAGATACTATCACTTTTTCAATTTGGCCTATTTTAGGCTAAAATGGAAAAATGGTAGTATCTCATTCTAGGAACAGAGGCGGTATAACATTCAAACAATTTACAAAAATCTCACAATTACTTTGTAAAAACATGAACTCAAAATACAATTCAAAGCGAGAATATACTTCAATACCTAATTTGTAAATACTCGAACCCAATTACAATTTTAAAAACTAGGAGGGTGTTTGGGTACAAAACAAAAGGTAGCTCTTCGACTTACTTAAACGGAGAAGCAAGTTTGAGAACCCAATTACACCGTGACTTTTAGAAGAAAAAAACATATCATTTTTGTAAATAAAAAACTCTATTCCGATGTTTGGGAAGCACTGCTTACATATTTTGCAAACACTTTAAACCATTAGAAATTTTTTATTCCACACACTAAAACTTCGAATTATTTGCAAACATGTCAAACTACTCGAAAACCCAAGGATTTTATAGGGCGTACCAAATTTCATGGGAGGTTATCAATACCTAGTAAAAACTACCCTTCAATCATATATGAAATATGGTTCTCTCCATGACCTTATAAAGGAGAAAAACTAGCAACTTGTAGAGAACTTAGCTGCAAAAAATGCTAAAAAAGGTAGCAACACTGATTAGGATTTAAGGGCTAAGTCTTTGTTCTAGTCCCTCATAAGAAAAAAAAAAGAGAATTGGTAGTAATCCAATTACTTATGTGGAAGATAATGATAGTGAGTCAGGTAATGAGAAAAAAAGAAGCAAAAAGATTTCGGATTACAATGAATCTTTTCTCACTGAGGGGCGCTTCGGGTATAACTGATAGGTCTATAGTAATAAGAGCCAATATGAAGCGCTGAAACAAGGATTGCACAAGTCTCCTCCATTTATGTTAAAGCTCTAATGTTAGTATTGAGATTATTCTGATGGGAACGATTTATTTTTAGTTTGCATTTGTGGGCCTTTTTAGGCACTTTCTTTGATGATTTTTCCTCTTTAGCCTTCTAACAAACTTGGGGGGCTTTCGGGTCCTCGTGAAATTACTTGCAACTACATTTTTAACTCAATAAAACTTTTGACCTATCTAAAATAAATAAATAAATTAAAAAAAAAAATACTGTAACCCACCGTGAAATTTGATAACCCTTTATAATAGACTCAAAAAACCCGCAGTGTAAATACTAAGAGGTGTTTGGATTCCATATAAGAAATATTTTTCAGACTTGATTAAGCTAGAAATTCAAATGTTACTTTGGGGTACAATTTCATAATAACTTCTAAAAGCTGAAAAGTACAGTTATTTGTGACTAAAAAGACTTTGCTATTGACGCCTAAAATTTACTTATAATAAGAGCATCCACAAGAAGTAAAGTGATATGGTGTATACCATATCGGGTTGGCGATGAATACATGTTAGCAATTTCTTAGCATGAGATGTTTAACACTTGGCATGATTGTTCTAAATCCTAATATATTACCGTGTTGTTTGGCATTATGAGCATAATTTAGATCATCGCTGAACAGTATGCGCTGTTTTAAACTTTTCTTAAATGTCAAGTGCTATTTTAAATTTCTATATTCTTGCCAGCCCAAAATTCTAAATCTATCCCAAAACATGAATTTTCAAAGCTAATGTTGGGACTTTTTTTTAGCCCCTTTGGAAATTTGATGTTTAGTCCATTGTAGCATTTAGTCCACCTAGATTTACAATGTCGCTCTGTCAACTCTTGCCTAAAATATAGGCGTATATTAAAACACCACGTAATATAGTTTTGTGTTTAAACTTCAAGTGTGATTTTAAATCCGTTGAAAACAAAATAACAATTCCATCACTGCGGTGAATGCAAAATAATCATACTTTAAAATGGTATATATACACTTTTAGCATAACTTTTACACTTCGTAATTGCAAATGCTCATAGGAGATAAAAATTGGCAGATCACCTTCTAAAGCTTCCAAAACGATTCTGAAAGCAAAAATGTTGTTGATATCACCGCCTGTAAAGAGACACAGTTTTGAGCGATGTTTTAATTTTTTTTGATAAAAAATGGGAATTTATTTATTAAAATGATTCAGGCACCAACTGCCTTTGTAAAACAGAGTTGATCCATGGGGAGCAATCCATGTACTCTTCTAAAAATAACCTGTCTCTTCTAACTTTCTTAGATATACTATCAATTATATTATTCACATCCCTTTTAACATGGGATATTTTGCAAAAACTAAAGGAAGACAATGAAGATTTAATACTTCTAATAAGGTGGTTATTTTCCATCTAACATGGACATTATTAGAAGTGATAGACTGCACTATCACTTCAGCATCAACTATAGGATGAAACTCCGCAATATTTTGTCCTTTGATCCAACTTAGAGCTTCCATAATATCCATGCATTCCCCAGCTTCAGGGTCGGTCGCTCCGTATGCATAAGATCCGTTGACTCCAACATAGGGACCTGCAATAGAAAGAAGCACCATGCTAGTGCTAGCAGCGTTAGTAATAAGATGATAAAAAAAGCATCAACATGAATTGTTGCAACATTAGTTGGATGATGATCACCAATAACATATTGAATAATGACAGATGAATGATTTTGAGCAAAGATAGTAAAATTGCGTCGTTTTAATTACGTAGTCACTTTTCCAACATATGAGATGTTTAAAATTGCGCTCGATATCACTGCCTCAAATGTAGGTAGGTTTAAATATCGACAGATGAGTTTATATCATTGCCCGAAATGTAGGTATGTTTTAAAACACCACGTGGTATGGCGCTGTATTTTAAACTTTGCGCGTAGTTAAAAAAATCACTTTTACACTTCGTAACTGTAAATGCTTTAAAAAACAAAAAGTTGCCAAAACACCTTCTGAAACTTCGGAATGACTTCTGAAAACAAATAAGAAAAGTTTCTACGAAATAAAGAATCTTCGTTCTCAACTCCTGAAATTTATTTCTACTTCTCGACAAACAGAAAGTTGCCAAAACACCTTCCGAAACTTCAGAAACAACTTCTGAAAGCCAAAAAAGTAAAGTTTTTACAAAGCAAAAGAATCTCGACTCTTGATTCCTCAAATTGACTTCTACTTCCGAAGAAACAAACATAAACTTTCTAAAACCTCAAAACTACTTTGCAAACAAGTCAAACTACTATTGAACCAACACAACTTAAAAATGAAAAAACGAAAAAAAAAAAAACAAACACTTTGGGCTCAAGCAAACCTCAGCATGTGGTCAATGTCACCAAAAACGTTTTTTCTTTTTTAGAAATAACGGCAGAGAGAGAGTCTATCAGACAACCCTGTAAGAATTTCTATCTTTCCCCAAATTTTGTCTGAACAAAACCCCGAACCGGGACATAAAGAGGGGGCTTCGCTCGAGCCTTTAAATCAATACCAAATTTGATCCTCACTTTCTCTCTATTTTTATCGAACCCGAAATTGTTTTCAGACCCCAAAACCAATCGGATTCACTCGTGGCGTTTTTAGTCGTCTTTTTCTTCTTCATCTTCTTCCCCCTTTTTACTTTCTCTCCGGGTTTCGATTCGATAATTTCATTCATCAAAATTAGTATTCTATCGTACCACCGATCGATTCCTTACACCACCAATCGAACTTTAGTGTTTTTATTTGTTTAATTTGATTCAGGTTTGATTTTCAATTCCCCCCTTTTTTATTAGGGTTTCTGGTTAGGGTTTGAACCCTAAAATTTTGAAATTTGCTTTTTGTTTCCTTTAATTAAGTAATAGTTGGCACTATATTTGTGGGGGTTGTTTTAATTTGAGTTACTTGTTGATTAGGAAAGAAAGTTTGTGTCTTTTGTTTGTTTGGGGTTTTAATGATCTCATTTTATTCTTTTGTTTGTGTGAATTGTAGTGATTACAAGTGATTGGGTTCAAGTGTTTATTTTACTGGTAAAGGAAGTGAATTTTTTACTGAATTTAACCTTTGGGCGGTGAAAGAAGATTAGTGTTTTGGTGTGGCAATAAGGTAAATCATTCTCTTTTATCTTTGTTGTTGCATTCAATTTTGTGTGCTTTATGATTTGATTTTTGATATTCAATAGAAGAAGTAGTTTTCGATGAGTGAATGTGTAATATACTAGGTCATTGTGTTTCGGTAAGTTTAAGGTTAAAGTTGTTAATCGCAATAAATTCTCTTGCGAGTGTATCGGAGCTTTGGTGTTGTTTTTATGTCAATCAATCATCATATTTGGATGTAATGTTTGTTTCGTGTTAGAGTATTGTTGTGAGAGTATAAGATAAAAATGCCCTTGATAGTTGTGGACAGAATTGTTTCTGGGCTTTTATGTCGACTATAAAAGGATTTAGGAGGATATTTTAGTGCAATTCTGAGAAATGCCAAAAAGGAATATATCCTGTCAACCCTTTTTCATGGTATTGTCCGTTTAGTACGGATTATATTTAGCTTTTTCACTTAATGCTAGGTATGTAGTACTTCCCTTCTTTTTGTGCCTCGAAGGGGAAAGAAAATCCCGGTCACTTTCGATTTTCGATTATTGTCACTTTCAAGTTCGAACTTCACTTCTAGAGGTGCACATCTTCCCAGCAACAGTCGTTGAGTTTGTTACATTTGAAAATTAATTTATATGTACTTATCTGGTCTATGCATTGTGGAAACTCACTGTATTTCCAAAATCTGAAGGATGGAACATGCTGATACAACCTTCTAAAACGAATTTAATTTTTATATATAATATATAGATAGATAGATAGACTCAGTCGTGGCATGTTGTTGCATTAACTTGATTACACATTCCCTCTTTTTGAATATTTAATGATAATGAAGGTGTCTGAATTGAGTAAAACGAAAATACAGATGGAAGTTAATGGATGTAATCATGCCAAAAGATATCAGGTTTCTTTGATTCTTTAGTTAGAAATTTCATTACATCTTGTAACCCTACCATCTTTGTCACTTCCCGCCTTACTTAGATAAGAACTATCGGAGGTTTGTATTGTGTCTCTATCTAGTGTGTGGAAGCTACTGTTTGCAGTAGCTTTGATAGCATAGAAGATCCTTCCTGCGCAGGATGAGTTTTAGATTATTGCACTAGGGTTTTCAATTTTTATATCACTTCTGTTTAGGTGCAAATAGTCCTTTTGTGGCATATTTTGCTCTAATATTGTTGTGTACACTATCAGAATTGCAGGTTACGCTTAGATTTGTTACACCTTGGGATGTACTCGTCCTCTCATATCCCATGTGATTAAAGTTCTAGGACTGACAATCTGCAATTATCTGGTTATGTAATTGCTGCTGTTTAGGGTTTATTGCTGTACTTATGTATTACTGTATAGCAATAGATATTTCCAGTGTTTTACATCTGAGTAATGAATCTATTGTCTAATTGGTTGTTGCTGTCCCTGATGTGGGTTTTGCAATTTTTGCTGTTTAGATACTCTCCCACAGTTAGCATTTTCAGTCACAAGTCGATCGCACGCATGGTGCGTGTATGTAATGCAAATAGAATGTGCTAACACACGTGCCGATATCTTGAGCATAGATCCATAACCAATCCTTTTCTGTTTTCATGTCATATACAAATTCATGATTCGCATATATTTAAACAACCCAAAAAACCCGAAGTGGTATTCCTACTCTCTTAGTTATAATACTTCTTGTGATTGGGTAAGCTATTAGTTATAATACTTCTTGTGATTGGGTAAGCTATTTATGTCAAGTTTGACGAGGAGATGCCTATGTTGAAATTCCGTGTTAAAGTTGTTAGTAGTATGGATGGTTATGATTAAAGCAAACACTTTGTATGTAGTATAACCTCTTTTGTCATTGAATTCAGAAGTTCTCATTGAAGTTATCTTACTTGGCCTATAATTTTAAAACATGTTTCTCATGTTTGTTGTTAAATATCTGAGCTTTATATGACTTTTCCTTACAGGGGTTACTGGATGATTTCCCGCTGTAGCTGTGTGTCCCATGGAACTTTAGTTCATGAAGACTTCAGCAAAGGGTTGTTGGTGCAATACAACTCTTGGTATTAGCAGCCTCAATGGTGGAATCGTCAAAACTTGTCTCAACCTTCTTAAAGTCTAGCATACAGAATAAAGATGCACGCGCAGACCCATATGTCTGGACAGATGTCAGGCCAAGTAACCAACCAAGTAGGCCCTCAAATGTCTGGTATGCCCCAACATAATGGCAGCTCACTAGCTCCCCAGATGCAAAACTATACCGGTTTCATTAATAATTTGGATATGGATCCCGAGATTGATAGGTCACGCACGAAAATGCGGGAAAGAATGTAAGTTTCTAGTTGCTATTTGTTCATTGTTGTGAGTGTTGTTGTGCACATCTGAATAAGGGTCTTGGTTCTAGATTAAATCGATAAGCTCAAGAAAATACATTAAGTATAAAAAAAGAAAGAAAAAAAGTGTCTATGTCTCTACTATCCATGACTACATCACCACATGCACGTGTAACTGTTTTACTTTGGAAAGGTTGACTGGTTTTTGAGTATGGTTATTCCAATTCTTGTTCATCGAGTTGCCATATTCTTCTCTTCATCGATTATTATATGCTTTTTGAGCTACAGTTGGTTAATAGTCTATACAAAATTTACTGAAATTAAAATTTGGTTGTTTTAGTTAATTTTGCACTACGTTCTATCTTTTCCAGTTTATCACTTATGACGCAGCGGCCGGCTACTACAGAAATGCTTCCAAAGCTTAGAGATATGGTGAAGCGTTTGGATGATGGTCTATATAGGAACGCTTCCTCTCAGGTCTGCTATTCTTGTTCTTGAATTACTATTTTTTGGATCAAATGTTGCCTAAATAATTAAGAAGAAAGTCAAGTACAGATAGTCACTACGATGACTCTTTTTTTGTAGCCTTTGTGCATTTACATTTTTGTTAGAACTAGAATATCTTTAGAGCTGCATAAGCTGCATCTATAGGTTGCGGATGATTCCAACTCATATGTTCTTGTTTACGTTTAGGAGGAGTACATGAATGTTGCTACATTGGAGCAGCGTTTGCGTGTTGTGGTCAGGCAAACCCAAGGTCAAAATCACAACCAGCAATTGCCTCACCCCAATTCATCTTCCTCATCCGTTGGAACAATGATACCGACCCCTGGTATGTCGCATCATAATGGAAACGTGAACTCAAGTATCACGTCTTCTATGCCCAATTCTATGATTGCTCCAACTGGTTCTAATACCTTGCAACAAAATACTGTGAACATGGGGCAATTGTTACCCGGTGCCGCTGGTTCTAGCGGTAGTGTACATGGTGGTTCCTTCAATTCATCCAATGGTAATTCTAACTCCTATGATTTTCGAGATGTTTGAGAGCTCACTTCTTCAGAACAGGGTAATAAGGTGTAGTTTTGCAGGAGGCCTTTCTAATGGATATGAACAATCACCAAGCGGTATCTCTTTTGGATCTGGTGGAGCTAACATGATGGCGCAAAGAGTTCCAAGCCAAATGATTCCTACTCCAGGTTTGAGTAATCCTCAGTCTTCGGTGAACCCTGAACCCATCAATAATGGAAGTGGATTTTCTGGGGTTGATTCATCAACAGTACCACAATCAAAACAGTACATTGGTGGTGGGAATAACAGTCGCATATTGCAAAGCCTGGGAGGTCAAGTAGGAATGATGAGATCTAACTTGCAGCAGAAGGCTTCCTCTTATGGGTTTTCAAATGGTGCTCTGAATGGCGGGTTAGGTACTATTGGTAACAATATGCAAATGATGAATGGGCCTGCATCGTCTGATGGCTATCTTACCGCGTCAGCATATAGTAACTCATCAAAACCTTTGCATCAACACTTCGACCAGCAACGCCAACAACTAATACCATGTACTCTCTCCCCCTTTCTCTCTCTCTCTCTCTGATACCATGTATGCATAATAGATCCGTTACAGAAATACTGGTAAGTAGTTTGCACAGACTGTGGGGGCCCCACATTGAGACATTTAAATGCTGATTTTGGTGGGGATGAGTTATTCACCATATTTTGTTTACCTTAAACAACTTTGAGATGGTTTTCTGTAAGGATGATCTCCCTCGTAGAACATCTAGACCAAAACTAGTCCCTGATTCATCTGAGGGCCTGCGGGCGCTTAATGCTTCATGAGTGGAATTCTTGGCCACGCGTCCTCGTGTATATCTATGTATATGTATATATCATGCATTTAAGGTCTCGTTGTTCACACAGAAACTAAGGAAAGCATCTTTCTGTATGCAGCAGCATTGTCCCAGCAAATGGTTCCAATGGCAGGTGATGGATATGGGTTAAGTTCTGCTGATTTGTCTGGTTCCGGGAACTTATATGGTGGTCTGACTTCTATCGGGTCTGCAATGGATAACCAAAATATAAATTCTGCGAGCATGCAGCCTAAGTCAAAAACTAACCCGACAATTATGGTCAATCAACCTAATCAGCAGGCAATGAAACAAGTGAAGCCTCAGATGATTGATCATTCATCAAAAGCGAGTTTTCAACCGTCTCAATCTTCTCATCAACAGATACCGAAGTTTCAGCCGCAACAATTTCAGCAGAACCATAATCAGCTCCACCAACAACAATTTGTCCAGCATCAAAATATGCAAAAACAGCAAAATCAGCATCACCAACAGCTTCTGTTGAAAAATGATGCTCTTAGGCAGGCTCAACTATCTCATCTAGGAGAAAATCTGGCAGAGCATGGAACTGAGACTCATAATGAAGTTCTACAATCACAAGATCCCGATCAATTTCAACTTTCTGATCTACAAAGTCATTTCCAGCAGAATTCTGGTGCTCCGAATTATCAGTTATCATTACCGCCCCAGAACTCTCAGCATATGCAACAAACAATGCAACCCCACGATCAAGCTGCCGAAGCTCAAAGTAGTTTTAGTTGTTTCTCTGCTAGTCCCCAATCAGAAGCACTATTACAGGGTCAATGGAATATTCAGTCGCATGAAAAGTTGCAGAAATTAGACCAGCCAATGCATGAGCAACATATCCAAGAGGAATTTCGCCAAAGAATAACAGAACAAGATGAAGCTCAACGACCCCATCATTCTTCGGAAGGATCTCTTACTGGTCAAATCGCTGCTTCAGGAAGCATTATGGTACCCGCAACGTCCAATGTTGCCGCTGGTGCCAGTGACAATGCAGACAAGGAGAAATTGTGTCTCCAACAACAAAAGTGGTTGTTGTTTTTGTGCCATGCTCGTAAATGTACAGCTCCTGAAGGAAAGTGCCCTGAACGTAATTGCATAAAGGGACAGAAGTTTTTAAAGCACATTCGAGACTGCAGTGTGCAACAACAATGTCCAGTTAAAAATTGTTCTGTTTCCAGGAGATTGATTAATCATATTCAAAGGTGTCGAGACGCAGCATGTCCGGTTTGTGTTCCTGCCCGTAATGCTGCACACAAAAGTAAGTCAGGCGGTCGCGCTGTGTCTATCAATACTGCTTTACCAGTCAATACCGCTTTACCAAATCCAGTGAGTGGATCTTGGAAACCCGTTCATACTGGAGATAGTGCTAGGTTGATGACAGTGAAGACTAGTTCATCAACTACTGAGGCTACACACGAGTCACAGTCTTCATTGAAACGCATGAAGGTGGAACACCCATCTTCTTCTCATGTTCCTAAAGTTGAATGTTCTCCTGTATTAGTTCCTGCAATGAGCCAGCTTCATGTTTCCCATGTCGAACATACTCAAGCAAGTCAACATGTCGACCTTCCAGTGGCTTCAATACCGAAGGTCATTGACGTGAAAACAGAGAAAGTTTTTGGGCGAGGGAACCCTAGTTCGAAGGAGGTCCGGAAAGATGAATCTGACGATGTTTGTATAATGAGGACCGATATTGGATCCGTCATCCCAAATGAGACTGGTAAGGTTGCAAAACAAGAGAGCATGAAAGTTGAGAAAGATGTTGAACAAGAAAGTACTGCTGTTCCTACTGAAAGTGTACCTGGGAAAGGTGCAAAGTCAAAAGTGAAGGGTGTTTCTTTGACTGAACTGTTTACTCCAGAGCAAATAAGAGAGCACATTAAGGGTCTCAGGCAGTGGGTCGGTCAGGTGAGCGTACTAACATTTCTTATGAAGTTTAATGCATCTGATATTTCTTCTTCATTTTATTTTATTTAGTTTTATATTGTTAGACAAACATGTATTTGTTAGATGGTCGGAAAGTATACTCAGACTGAAAGATCGTGAGACAGCACCCCCTCGTTCATTCTAGTTAGAAAGGAAACTATAAAAGACCTGCTATCCAATTTCCATCTTAATCTATGATATGGATTTCTTGTTTGCCTATTTCAAATGAGGTCGAACATTCTGGTCTTTCAGTAGATTCGTCTATAATACCTAATGTAGAAAGAAGCCTCTTTAGTAAGGCATTCAGTTCCAAATCTGGATTCTTTGGACGCAGTAGAGAAAGTTACAGAGTTCAACGAGTTCTGATACATCCCCACCTGTTCTTTAAAGTCCATGTAGCGGAACCTGATTTATACAGTTGGATAGCAGAATCGGAAGAAATGCACACAATCAATTAGTCGACCATTACTACCCTCCGAGCATCTTTCTGCAAGTTTTTTACAGTGTGTTGTAGTCCTAAAATCAGATGCAGTCAATTTATTTCTTTTTTTACTCAATTGCAGAGCAAAGCAAAGGCTGAAAAAACCAAGCAATGGAACATGCGATGAGTGAGAATTCTTGTCAACTGTGTGCAGTAGAGAAACTTACATTTGAACCTCCTCCTATATATTGCACACCTTGTGGTGCTCGAATAAAGCGAAATGCAACTTTTATACCATGGGAACTGGTGAGACCAGGCATTTCTTTTGCATTCCTTGCTATAATGAGGCTCGTGGTGACAGTATCGAGGTTGATGGACATCCAGTTCCTAAGTCGAGGCTTGAAAAGAAGAGAAATGATGAAGAAACTGAAGAATGGGTAAGTACTTGTAGCTCTTTCCTTTCTGTTGCATGTTCATTGTAAGACTTAGTTGTGACTATTTTTTCCATGTGCAGTGGGTCCAATGTGATAAATGTGAAGCTTGGCAACATCAAATATGCGCTCTCTTTAATGGACGTAGAAATGATGGTGGGCAGGCTGAATATACTTGCCCGAACTGCTACATAGGAGAGGTCGAAAGAGGAGAGAGAAAGCCATTGCCTCAAAGTGCTGTTCTTGGTGCAAAAGATTTGCCGAAAACAACACTAAGCGACCACATAGAGTCGCGGCTTTTCAAGCGTTAAGGCAGGAGAAACTAGAAAGAGCTCGGTACCATGGAAAGAGTATAGACGAGGTGATTTTTTTAGTTCAGTGCTGATATAATTATTAAGAAGCTAGCCTAACCAGTGGGTGGAATATCATGTTTTTCTTTTTTTTTTTGGATAAGGTCCAGCTGTTATTGAAAGTGGTTGCACACTTGATATTTTCTTATATATCAAACTCTGCATGATGCATGTTACTGATTTTACAAGCTCATATGTATCCTATTATTTTTTTCGTCTGGGAAAGGCTCCATTCACTCTCTTTAGTGATGATTTGAGAGATCATGTTTAATAACAATACATGTTTCTGAAGTTAAACTGATTGCTTTAGGATATCAGTTTTGGATTAGTGATTTATATGCAACATCATTTCTGTTATCATCGGTGACGTGAGCTAACTACAGTTGGTATTGCAGGTCCCAGGAGCAGAGTCACTTGTTGTCAGAGTTGTGTCTTCTGTTGATAAAAAGTTGGAAGTGAAGCAGCAGTTCTTGGAAATATTTCGAGAAGACAATTATCCTTTAGAATTTCCTTACAAATCCAAGGTGTTTACAACTTGCCCTCTTATTTTACCATGATTTGTTGGATTATTTTGTATGATATTATGAAATAATATATATTTGTCTTTCCCTGATATGCGCAAACAAGGCTTGATGTTACAGTAGTCACAAAATTTATTTCTTAAATTTACAATTTATAGAAAGAATTATTTGTGGTCTTGAGGGCTTCTAGAGGACCTGGATTTGATGTATTAGACAATGTTTCTTTCAGGTAGTTCTGTTGTTTCAAAAGATTGAGGGCGTAGAAGTGTGCCTTTTTGGCATGTATGTTCAGGAATTTGGCTCAGAATGTCAGTACCCAAACCAGCGGCGTGTATATCTTTCTTATCTGGATTCTGTCAAATACTTCAGACCTGAAATAAGAACTGTTAGTGGGGAGGCTCTTCGTACTTTTGTTTATCATGAAATTCTGGTAATCATTTGAATTTCTATCTGCCGAATTACAAGTTATGCTTTAATATTTTATCATATTTTGTTCGCCTTTTTATTTGTTCTTACTGTAAATAGAGAGTAGGGAAAGGGACAACAGGATGTGACATAGGACAAGACAGGATTGTGGGTCCACATTGTCTAAGGCTGGTTCATTCTGAGTTAAGGCTTAGGGGTGGAAATATAATTCTCTTGACACTGGTGTAGGATTTAAGGCTATAGTGACATGTGATTTTGCTGAGAATGACCTCTATAGTGACTAATATTCTCACAAAATTTCAGCCTTGAATCACCATTACTTGGACATATGTGATATTCATATAGAGAGAGGTTCTTAGGTAAGTCCAGTTCCATTTGACACGATACCCACATGTAGATGAAATAGAATTCCAAGTTTTGATGAGAGTGTTCTACTTGCCACATGGATCATCTTCACCAGTCGGTCATTTCTAAAATCACAGTCAATGCTAGAAACTGCTTGCCTGAATGCGGTTTCAAGGCGTCGCCTCACATTGCTAAAAGGACAATGGTAGAAAAATCAAATCAATAAATCTATAAAATTTACAAGTTGTCAAATTAGTCTCTCTGAAACATAGATATTAAGAGCATGCACACACACACAATTTGTCATCTCTGCATGCTACTGTAGCCTCCATTTTGTTTATTCATCTCTTCTCAGTTGTATTTCAACATGATTCGTTTTCTGTGTATAATCCAAGACTGATCTAAAAGATAATATCTAGACCCTTTACAGGAAAAATAACAAAACTGTCTCACTACGTTCTCAGGCGTAGTTCAGAGAATTTTTAACATCAAAAGGTACAAAAATTTAGAGAGGCTCAAGAGGCTAAGTGATAAAGGTGGTTTTATTTTTGAGGCACAGATGTGCCTGTAGGCATGCCTCAAAATGTGTTTAACACTAATCACAATTTATTATTAAGTATAGATTGACCTAGTTGCGATTGTTACTTAGCGGGTTTAGAAGCGAATTGGTGAGGCTGTTTAGACAAGAACTTGATTTTTCCAACAAAAAAAAGGAAGAAGAAACCTGATGTGTATATATGTTTATGTATAAACCTTCGGGTTGGAAATAATGGTGTCTTTCCTTTTCTTTTTTTTGTTCCCAGATAGGATACCTTGAGTATTGCAAGTTACGAGGCTTCACAAGCTGCTATATATGGGCGTGCCCCCCTGAAGGGTGAAGATTATATTTTGTATTGCCATCCGGAGATTCAGAAGACGCCGAAGTCTGATAAACTCAGGGAGTGGTGAGTCCATTAGGTTAAAAATGTTTTGTTTCATTATAGCACTACTGAATTTTAGTCCTCACTAATGTCTTTTTGGATATTGTTGGATTCTCTCCTGATCAGGTATTTGGCTATGCTTAGAAAAGCTTCAAAGGAGAACATTGTGGCTGAGCTCACTAATTTATATGACCATTTCTTTGTCTCTACCGGAGAATGTAAGGCCAAGGTTACTGCTTCACGATTGCCATACTTTGACGGTGATTATTGGCCTGGTGCTGCCGAAGATATGATCAGTCAACTCCGACAAGAGGAGGACGGAGAAAATTACAAAAAAGGGAAAACGAAAAAATTATCACAAAAAGGGCTTTAAAAGCTGCTGGTCAGACTGATCTCTCTGCAAATGCTTCAAAAGATGTTCTTTTAATGCAAAAGGTAATTTATAATTTATACCCTAAGTGTTGCTACAGGTTGGTCAATTTCTTTACTGGTAACTATTGGTGATTTGTTAGACGTTAGGGTGTGGTTAAGTTCTGTACTCTGTAGTTTCCACACCCAACAGACTTTGCCACCTCTACTCAAAAGCACCTACTTTCTTGTCATTGTAGCATGATTGGACCTCAGCTGTACAAATTGATAACTATTTTCTTCTTCTTCTTGAGAATTGTTTTAGTTCTAAGTCTGTTATCGCTTTCTTTATTACAGCTTGGTGAGACCATATGCCCGATGAAAGAAGATTTTATAATGGTACACCTGCAACATTCATGCAACCATTGTTGTAGTCTAATGGTATCTGGGAACCGGTGGGTTTGCAACATTTGCAAAAGATTTCAGCTTTGCGACAAGTAAGCAATTCTCTATACCCAAAGTATCTAGCGATGCTTCGGAACTCCACTTTCTCAGTTCTAACATGAAAGCCATCTGTATACCTTCCCCACCATATGCTACCTTTAATTTTAACTGTGAACAACAATAAAGATATATAGTTCCTATCGTAGCTGTACTTTAGTTAAACCCATAAACAAATTTTTAAGCAGGGCGTCTGGATTAAGAATTTTACCAAACATAAGAAAAGAACCTCACTGGCCAAATAAGGGCGTCTGGATTAAGAATTTTACCAAACATAAGAAAAAGAACCTCACTGGCCAAATAATTAGCAGATTGACATAGTCCATAACTCTGAATATTACTGCCCGAATAACATAATCCGTGCAACTGAACCACTAGGGTTGTGCTTAGAACAGTGGCAACTGGTGTTCAATCCATGTCACCCACAAGATCAACGGTTATTCATCAGAGTTAACCTTATAGTCACATCTGTCTCTGTCTCTCAAAATAGAAACAAAGAATTATAAAGCTGAAATTTAACTGTTAAAATTTAATTTATAGTTCATATATGTAATCTCTCGAGTTACAAATGTACTAGTATAGTAAGTTCAATGATTGCTGATATTTGATGATAGATTCTGCACCTCTTCTCAAAATGCCTTCATACTTTGTTGCAGGTGCCATGATGCGGAGCAAAAACTTGATGACAGAGAAAAACATCCTATCAATAGCAGGGATAAACATGCTTTGTATCCGGTGAGTATTCAGATGCAAGTTTCTTTGTTGGTTCTTGTCAGATGCACAATTTCATATTTCCTCAGGTTGTTTAGATCCATTTTAGGCAATCACATGTGTTCATTTCTAGATAAACACAAACCTATCTTTAATGCAAAATATATCTGATCAGGTTGAAGTGAAGGATGTGACACAAGATACTAAGGACAAGGATGAGATTTTAGAAAGTGAATTCTTCGACACAAGACAGGCATTTTTAAGTCTTTGTCAAGGAAATCATTATCAGTATGATACTCTGCGAAGGGCAAAACATTCGCCAATGATGGTTTTATATCATCTTCATAACCCAACTGCACCTGCTTTTGTTACTACATGCAACATGTGCCAGCAGGACATTGAAGCAGGTCAAGGATGGAGGTGTGAGATCTGCCCTGACTATGATGTGTGCAATCCTTGTTTCCAGAAGGATGGTGGTGCTGATCATCCTCATAAGTTAACGAATCATCCATCCGCCACTGAGAGTGCACAGAACACAGAAGCTCGACAGAAGCGAGTGTTGCAGGTACATAGATTTCCTTGCTTCTTCTGTTTATTATAGGTCTTAGAGCATCCACAATTGGTATGGTTAAAGGGTATGTATACTGTATAGAGGGGGTGGCAGTGGGAAGAGTAAAATAGTATATATATATATATACATGTACTATATATGTTAAACCCAAATTGTTTGTATACCATATGCTAGACGAGGTTTTAA